>SNQJ01S0030036.1:0-12847 GCA_010110895.2 Picea sitchensis
CACAAGTAACAAAATATCTCATCATTCAAGTTTTTGTTATTGCTACAAATACACTACACAAGTAACAAAAATATCTCCATAATTAAAGTTAAACCAATTCTTCATTTGTTTTTTTACAGTAACTGAAATTATAACCCTTTATCACATAATATTTGTTAAATAATTTTTTTATTTTATAATTAGTAATAATTAGTTGTCATTCCTCTTAAATTCATATATTATTTTGCAAATAATAAATGAAAACATAACTTCTCCGTTCATAGTATTTTTTCAAATGGTTTATTTATCTATGTATTGGTACACTTCATCATGGTCTTATAAATTGAATATGAGAAACTGAATTTTGTGTAATTTTTTTTATTTAGAAAGGATTGGATTTCTTTGTGGAGGCTAAGTGGGAGTTACATTTAAACCCTTATTAACTTATTCCAATAAATACGCCACACAAATAACAATAAGAACTCTCATTGGCCTAGCTCCATACCATACATCCCCTTGTTCACTCCATATAATAAATGAAATTATGGCCTTTTAACCCATAGTATTTGTTCAGATGGTTTTTTTAGGCTTATGGTTTATAATGGTGGTTTAGGGATTCTATCATGGGTTTGGATATTTAGTACATCCTTTTGTTAGTGTCAATTAATAAATGACACAAACAACAAGAAGACAGGTACTTTGTGCAAATTGTCAGTGCTGGGGTTGTTTCCATTGGGTCTAGGGTTACACGGTTGTAATAAATGTGTGACCAGCGTATTTGTTAATATTTTTTAAGGATTTATTTTTTGTATTTATAGTTCTTTTAAGATATCTTTTAAATTACTTTTTAATAATAAATGGAATCATAATCTCTTCGTATTCAAATGGTTTATTTGCCTATACATTGGCATACTTCATCCTTGTGTTATAAATTGAATATGAGCAAATGGATTCGATGTGTATTTTTATCGGCCAAGTATTCAATTCCTTTGTGGAGGCAAAGTAGGAGTTACATTTAAACCCTAAAATCGGCTTGTTCTTCTTAGTTTTGGGTTAGCCTTGTGAGTAATAAAAAACGGAGAGACTAGATCATGCTCGGAGTTGCGAGATAATTTGAAAGAGGAGATGTTGAAGCGGTTGCGAGTTGAATGCGTATATAGGTTTTGCAGTGTTTTCCAACAATGGAATGCTCTCCTTACATCAACCCGATTCATAACTGCCCAATGGGCTGATTTCCCGTCAAATATAAATCCATGTTTGGTTCTGTGCGACTTGGACTCTCGAAGGCGTTATTGAGCCTATCTATTGCTTTTCCACAAGGATGTGAAACCCTTACTTTTCCTTTTGGTTTTTTGGCGACATCTTTTCTGGCGCTTATTACCACAGATTATCCGCATGCTTGTTGTTTATCAAGACTATGTACTTCCCAAAACGAATGCTACCAAACTTTTGGACAGACCTAATTGTCTGCAATCCTCTCCACCTTGAGACGAAAATTTTCTGCTTTTAGAGTCATCACGAGTCCATGCCCTGCTTAAGTATATTAGCGTGGAGTTTGGCCGTGGCCGTTGCGATGCGCAAGGTTTCATGGAATGACGAGGGAGAGATGGCAAGCCCCTTTTACGGAAGAAGCGCATCTCAACAAACAACGGGCCACATACCGTAAGCATGAAAGCATTTTTGTCGAAGCAAAGGGAGAGTAAGCTGCGTCTTGTGGAAAAATAGGCTTCTTTCGCGAAGTTGACGGTGGCCGCCTGGGAAACCAAACATCATTACGGCTAGCGGAAAATCAACCATTACATTACCTCGTCGGGTTGATGAAAAGAGACCATTCCATTCGTGGCAAACGGGGTGAGACCTACATAGACATTCATCTGGAAACTGCTTCAGTTTCTCCTGTTTCAAATGAACGGAGAACTCACAGAATAATCTAACCTCTAGCTTTTCCATCAGTAATTGTAACTCGAAAACAAAACTTAGGAGAAGAATCCGACCAACAAGTGGAACTCAAAACTAATGAGGATAGGCTGATTTTAGGGTTTAAATGTACCTACTACTTAGCCTCCATAAAGGAATAAAATCTTAGCAAGATGGAAAAACACACAACTGAATATAGAGGAACTCCGTTTTCCATTTTCTCATATTGAATTGAAGTATAGCAATACACATGCAAAAAAAGCCATTTGAACAAATGGTATGGATTATGATATCATTAAATAATTAATGGAAATTCTAAAATATTATTTAATAATTTATTGACTATCTTAAATAATTATTACAAATTATAAAATTTAAAAATTATTCAACAAATATTACATGATAAAAGGGTATACCTCATTTATTATAAAAAATTATTTAACAAATATTACATGGTAAAAGGTTATATTTCAGTTATTATAAAAATTAAATGGGAAGTTGGTCTTACTTAAATCATAGACATTTTTTCCTTGTGTAATTTATATATTGCATTAATTGCTTGTGTGCTTTATATGAAGCCTTAAAACGATGCTTATAAACCATATTTTTTAAACCATAAAGTTAATTCTAGAGCACTCCTATGATTTGGGGCAAATATTTATTGAGGTAAGTTAATGCTTGGACAAACTTGATCTTTTTTAAATTAGTATTTTTTTGTAGGGATGATTTTAGGATGTAAATTAATTTTAAAATGTAGAAAATATAAGAGGTATACATAACCTACTTTATAGATTTGGTCGTGACCTCAAGAAGGAAACACATGTTTTCAACCATTAGAGCCACTCAAGTGAATACACTCTATCCATAATATAGAACTAGAAAGTTTGTTTGCTCAAGAAAATGTTAATATAGAATTAGAAAGTTTGTTTGCTCAAGAAAATGTATAATTGTTCAGCGTCTAAAAGAGTTTATGCTTATTTTGCAATGATTTTAGGTGTTGATTAAATTTAAAGTTAATAATGATCCATGTTAGCCATATTTTGATAGCATTAATTGGTTAATATATCCTAACAAGAAATGACTATAGTATAATTAATTAATCACAATAAACATTGTATTTAAATAACAACATTCAAATTATACAATGAAGTTCCAAAGTAACTTGATTCTAATTCCAACTCGTTCACATACAACTTTCATCTTGGGAGTTTCATTTTTTTTATCTTGGTAGTTTTTTTCTATCTTTTTGGGTTCTAAACTTCTTGGGTTGTGTTGCAACCCTAAACAATGTTTTTTGGGCTCGTCGTAGTCACTTTGTAAATAAAGTCAAAGCATGATGAAAACATGCATATTACTCGGATAGACATTTCCAATGGGCTATTGTGCACATAAAATAGAGATCATATGCAAAAGTTATGACCCCGAGAAGTTGATGTACCAACTTACCCCATCGGGTCGAGATGACTTTTGGCACTTCATCTCCTAGGGTTAGGTTTTTGTATCTATATGGATTTCACATTACGTCTTGATGATAAAAAAGTCCTTGAGGCCTAATTGTGATGTTCTAAGATGAATTCGATTAGCTGCCACATCTCTTCTTAGAGATTAGCTACCACCATTCAAGCAAGATTGTTCATTATGCATTTTTACATTTTTGTTGTTGTTCTTCATATAAGATATGATCAATATATTATTACAATGATGAGTGTTCCATATATAGGGAGCATAAGGTGACCATAAATGAAAGGATGTGTCCCTTGAATAATCAATAACTATTTAGTATTATCATTTACTGATTATATACTATATTTAGTAATCAATAATAATTATATTTTTAATTATTATCTTTAGAGAATGTCTTCTCGATGTTGTCCAAACATCAAAACTCCCTCTCAACCAGGGAGACATTCTGCAACTTGCCACTCTTGTCTTTGAATTATACAAACCTCATCCTAGACTCATGACACTTGTCTGTCAGTTTTGGGAGACATCTCTCCCCCACTTGAACCGAGGAGAAACTCGTTTTGCAGCTCTCCCTCTGAGTCAATTAACTCTCTCTAAGATTAGGCTCACTTTGGGTATGCATGCAAGAGAATATATCATCTTGAGTCTTTATCATTCCTTGTCGAATCACCATGACTAGGACAAAGACCAAACCAATATATTTCACCATAGGCACACACCTATGAGTGAATGTTTCCATAATGATAACTAACAGGTGGAAATCACTTCAAGCACCTTGAGTCAATATTATTCCTTGTCATGATCAAGGAAGGACTATGTCTGGGTCCATTTACCACAGGTGCACATTTATGATAAATGTATTCTATCTTCATTGGTCTGCAACCCAATCTAGGAGACATTTCGCCCGATGTTGAAACATTAACACTCCCTCTTAGCTAGGGAGGTATCTTTCCATATTAGTACACAACTACTATCCAGAGACTCGCAGTCTTCACGAGTCGTACATAACCACCATAGTATAAAACAAATTTTCACACATAACAGTTACATGTGGACTTCTAGAGGCTACTCCCTCTAGGAATACTTAGGGTCAACTCCCCATAGTGCGAGACGTCAAGGGTCAAATCTCTCGACATGTCCTCATGTAGATGTGTATTTCCATAACATATATGCTTATAATATCCTAGAAGACACCAATATTGTAATTGAGGTTGTGTGACACCACAATGAACCACATGTTAGAAGCGAGCAATCCATCACTCACATTCATCTTGTGGACCATAACATTCTGTAGGTAGAACCGTGGCCTGTGTAGTTTCAATGCCAGGGAGATGACGAGGATCACGAGCAACATGATGAAGAGGAACCCCAACATAACCTGTAGGAATCTCCTGAAGGGAGACTCTTCCCACCAAGAGCCATGCCTACCACAATATTTGTGAGTCACACATACCTTCACTGACATGGATGAGATTCACTCATAGGGTTGTACCTGTGGTGTATGTAAACCATCCATTGTTGGAGAAGTTTCTCAAGGAATTTGTGGAGGAATATGGCTTCCATTTCCCTTTCATTTACCTAGGCCCTCCTGTGAGGGAGTCAATCCCATTATAGCTCTGATACCATGTTGTTGTTCTTCATATACAATATGATCAATATATTATTACAATGATGAGTGTTCCATATATAGGGAAAATAAGGTGATCATCCATGAAAGGATGTGTCCCTTGAATAATCAATACCTATTTATTATTATCATTTACTTATTATATAGTATATTTAATAATCAATAATAATTATATTATTCATTACTATCTTTAGAGAATGTGTTCCAAATTTTGTCCAAACATCAATAGTTTCAACATATTTCTTTATTGAATATAAGTCAAGTTTTACTATATCTTTGTTATTGTTCACTATATCTATGTGCTAATAATAGAGATATGTATTTGATTTAGTTCCACTCATAAATATGGATTAGTGGTATCAGAGCGGTCGATTCCTTGTCGTTCGAAGAGTTGGGTCTCGATATTTCTTCTCTTGATAAAAACTACTCTCACAAGCCCAAACAACCTTCCATGGAGGGAGAAAAGAAAGACGATGGGACATGAGATCCTTTCAAAAAAATTCTCGAGGAAGACCTCGAGCGACAAATGAATGAGACAATGGATAAATTTGAACAAATCCTTTGACAACTTCCAACAAGGGACGTGTCTTCCTCGAGTTGAGGCCCCGCCGCCTTCAAGGTACAAATCATTTTTTATATTCCTACATTTGAAGTTCAGATAGATGAAAATGTTGTAGACAAATGGTTAAATATGCCAGAAGGGTATTTTTTTGTCCATAACTTTTCAGATAGAGAAAATATTACATTTTTGATCCTTAAGGTCATTCCCCATGTCAATTATTTGTGGGAGACATTCTGTGAGAAAGAGGAAACAAAGGAATCTCCATTATTTTCAGTTGCACCCACCAAGTGTTCTTTTAGGGATGTTATTAGGGAACAATACTACCATGTTGGAAGTCATGACAACTTATATAGAGAATGGACCCCACTTGTAGTAGGAAAGGGACCAAAAAGTGTGAGAGTTCACAAATGTCTTCCATACATTGTGCACCAAGCTAGATATCAGAGAAACTAAGTGACATCTGGTGCACAAGTACCATGATTTTTTGCATAGATACATCTAAAAATAAATGTAGTTTGTGGACATATCATCCTTGGGCACAACCTATCGATTTGTTGTCAAAATCGAACAAAAACTTAAACAAAAGATATAGAAATTTGCGTCTTGGAACCCCTCACGGTAGAATTAGGGAAAGGGAAGTCCCAACCCACAAAACAAAGTGAAGAGAAAGGATGGACAACCTCAAGACAACTAGTATAATATACAACCAAAGAAGGACAATGAGAAGATAAAGAAAGACACTTGGAAGTGGTGGGAGTTTCATAAGAGCCCATCGCATAATACTATTGAATGCCACTCAAAGAAGTAATTTATGGATGATTTTAAATCCGCGAACTAGATGTGGGTTTCGACTCTAAGATAGAACTAGAAAAAGGATACAAATCATTGACGCAGAACCTAGTGCCATCGTTTCTACCAACAAGACCCATCCCGGTGAACCTGATGAACCAGAGGAAGGAGAGAGCCTATTTCATTAAAAAATGGAAGGAGAGAGCCTATTTCATTAAAAAATGGTTTTAAAGGGCCCTGCCAACAACACCGCACCCACAATTGTACACCATTGGATGGCTCTGCCAAGTAAGTGATCTCCACATCAAGCAACAGCTCCTTATGTCCTAGAACATCAAGCCTTTCAAATATGATGTATTGTGTGATGTCTCCCCCCTTGAAGCTTGTGATTTTATTTTGGGCCAACCTAATTTATGGAAATGTCATGTTGTATATGAGTCTAGGCCTTGTGGTGTTATTATTACTTTTGACAAAAAATTATATGGAAGATCTGAGGTAGTCCCACCTACATCCATTTCCTTGATCCCTGCCATGAAATGCAGGAAGGTCAACTCTCAGATCTGGAATTTTGATTTCTTCATGATTCACAATCAAAATGACTAAGAGCTTGCAGCCACATCCATGGCCTCTGTGACAGGTCACTCCACGTAGTATAAGAAAGTTGGCAAGGTCATGGAATAATACAAAGACATATTCTCCTCACCCACTGGAGTACCTGTGCACTATCAGGTCAATCATTCAATTGATCTGACCTCTAATACATTGCTACCCAATGGGCCAGTCTATCACCACTCTCTATTATAAAATGAGTAAATCAAGCACTAGATCCAAGAGGTGCTAAAAAAGGGGCACGTCTGAACAAGATTATCACCTTGTGGAAGCCCAACGATGCTCTTGTAAGAGAAATATAAGACTTGGTGACTCTACATCAATTACTGGTCCCTAAGTAAAATCATTTTCAGGAACTGGTACCCATTTCCCCAAATCGATGATCTCCTTATCCAACTCAAAGTGGACAAATACTTCAGTAAGATTGATCTGAATTTCATCTACCAGCAAGTCCCAATAAAGAAGACCAATGGATGGAAGACTTCCTTCAAGTCCAACCATGGTCTTTTTGAATGGTTAGTGATGCCCTTTGGCTTGATGAATTTCCCAACAAATTTCATTAGGATGATGGATGATATCTTGTGCCATTTCACCAATTATTTTGTGGAGGTGTATTTGGTTGACATCATCATCTTCAACAGGATTTGGGTAGAACACTTGCAACATATTCAATAAGTTCTCCACACTCTACAACAACACAAGCTATAAGAAAATTTGCAAAAATTCTCGTTCAACATGGACAAGGTGTAATACCTAGGATACATTGTTGATGAGCATGGGGTGTACGTCATTCATGATGGACCAGCACTGACCAAAGTAACTGACCTTTGGAGCTTCTTAGGATTCTCCCATATTGAGATTCTCCCATATTCATTGCATGTTCATATTGAGATTCTCCCATATTGCATGGGCCCTTATCCAAGTGACTATAGGTGGTGGTAAGAAATTTTTTGTGTGGGGCCTATAAAAGAAACTTCTGATGATTTGAAGCAGTTCTTGTTCTCATCCCGAGTGCTCTCATTACTCAACCTCCAACAACCTTTTGAGATAAAGACATATTCTTGAGACTATGTTGTGGGAGCAGTTCTTACTCACCATGGACATTTTATGCCCTATCATAGTAAGACAATATCAGATGCCATCCATAAGTAACCTAATTACAACAAATGAATGTACTCCATTATGCAATCCTGCCTCTAGTGCAGGCATTACATTTTCGAGAAGGAGACAATTATACACATTCATCATAAGTCTCTACAGTTCATGTGAACACAAGGAATATTGCAGAATGAGCACCATCATAAGTGGTCCACATAATTGCAACAATTGCATCTCAACATATAGTATAATATATGAAGCACCAACTACGATGTTGAACTCTTTAGGCCATGAGACCTCTAGATGGCCCCAACTCTATGGAAGTGATCCTAAATTTTACACTACCTAGAATATGTTGGGTGCAAAGAAAAATATGACTTATTTTCATCTTTAGGATGGGTTATTGTTCCATCTAGTCCATATCTACGTCCCATCAAGCGAGTGAAAGAAGATGATTTTGGAAGCTCACTATAGTGAGGTGGCAGGACACTTTGACTCAGAAAAGACAACATAAGTGTTGAAACAACATTTATGGTGGTCGAAACTTCGACAATATGTCAACAAGTATATTAGGTCTACACTACCTCGGTTATTGCCAAACTCACCAATAAGAAAAAATACATGTACACCCCTCTACCTACTCTCAAAAATCATTGGCAGTCCAAAGTATATAATGTCCAAAGTATCATTTAACATATTTCAATAAATAAATTAAATTGTAAAAATAACAAAAAAAAATCTATCCTCCCTCCATACCCTAACAACTCCTCTACTTCCTATAATAAAAAAATTTATTTCCTATTATTTCATAGTATTTTTTTATCCTTTTGTTAATAGAATAAATAAATTTCACGAGTAACAGAATATCTCATCATTCAAGTTTTTGTTATTTCTATAAATAAACTACACAAGTAACAAAAATATCTTCATAATTAAAGTTAAACCAATTCTTCATTTGTTTTTTAACAGTAACTAAAATTATAACCCTTTATCCCATAATATTTGTTAAATAATTTTTTTATTTTATAATTGGTAATAATTAGTTATCATTACTCTTAAATTAGTATATTATTTTTCAAATAATAAATGAAAACATAACTTCTCCGTCCATAGTATATTTTCAAATGGTTTATTTATCTATGTATTGGTACACTTCATCATGGTCTTATAAATTGAATATGAGCAACTGAATTTTGTGTAATTTTTTTTATTTACAAAGGATTGGATTCCTTTGTGGAGGCTAAGTGGGAGTTATATTTAAACCCTTATTAAATTATTCCAATAAATACACCACACAAATAACAATAAGAACTCTCATTGGCCTAGCTCCATACCATACACCCCCTTGTTCACTCCCTATAATAAATGAAATTATGGCCTTTTAACCCATAGTATTTGTTCAGATGGTTTTTTTAGGCTTATGGTTTATAATGGTGGTTTAGGGATTCTATCATGGGCTTGGATATCTAGTACATCCTTTTGTTAGTGTCAATTAATAAATGACACAAACAACAACAAGACTAGTTTTCCATGTTGTCCACGGAATTATGACCTCTTAGCGCATAGTATTTGTTTAAACAGGTTATTTAGTTTACAATAGTTGTTTAGTATGAAAAAATAAATAACGTAATTCCTTAAAATTCAATACCCATAAACTGTCCAAAACATCATTTAACATATTTCAATAAATAAATAAAATTGCACAAATAACCAAAAAATATCTCCTCTCTCCATACTCTAACAACTCCTCCACCTCCTATAATAAAGAAAATTATGACTTCTTATTCCATAGTTTTAGTGATTTCTTTAACTTTATGGTTTATAATGGTTATCTAAAATTTTTATTCTTAGACTTTGATAGCTAGTTAATCTTTTTATTTTTATAATAACTAAATTGCACAAATAACAAGATATTTAATAATTCAAGTTTGTATTAATGCAATAAATAAATTAAACAAAAAGATATTTATGATTTAAGTTAGGCCAATTCCTCATTTTCTATTTACAATAACTACAATTATAACCTCTTATCCCATAATATTTGAACCCCAGATCTAGGGTATGGTAGGACCCCTAGAACCACAGGAATTGAAGCAATTGATTGAGTTCAATGCGGAGTAAACCACTCTGGGCAGAGGCAAAGAGGATAGTAGAGGCATAGGTTTTCACGAAGCCATTCCTATATCGAGATTGAGTGAGCCCCTCATCAAAGGTTGCAGTGTTGAAGGTAGCATGATAGAGACATCATGGGCATACAACGTCTAATCTCTCGTTGTTCCAGTTGTAGGGGGTCAAGTGTAGTAGCTCTAGAGGTACCAATAGCATAATTACTAGTTTGAAGGGTTGTTTTGGTTCGTGATGCTGAGGTTGTTTCCATTGGGTCTAGGGTTACATGGTTGCAATAAATGTGTGACCAGCGTATTTGTTAAGGATTTTTTTAATTTATAGTTCTTTTAAGATATCTTTTAAATTACTTTTTAATAATAAATGGAATCATAATCTCTCCGTATTCATATGGAAGGATGTGTCCCTTGAATAATCGATAACTATTTAGTATTATCATTTACTGATTATATACTATATTTAGTAATCAATAATAATTATATGATTAATTATTATCTTTAGAGAATGTCTTCTCGATGTTGTCCAAACATCAACACTCCCTCTCAATGAGGGAAACATTCTGCAACTTGCCACTCTTGTCTTTGAATTATACAAACCTCATCCTAGACTCATGACAATTGTCTGTCAGTTTTGGGAGACATCTCTCTCCCACTTGAACCAAGGAGAAACTCGCTTTGCTGCTCTCCCTCTCAGTCAATTAACTCTCTCTAATATTAGGCTCACTTTTGGTATGCATGTAAGAGAATATAGCATCTTGAGTCTTTATCATTCCTTGTCGAATCAAGATGACTAGGACAAAGACGCGACCAATATCTTTCACCATAGGCTCACACCTATGAGTGAATGTTGACTTAATGCTAACTAACAGGTGGAAATCACTTCAATAATACTAACAGGTGGAAATCCACGTAGTATAAGAAAGTCGACAAGGTCATGGAATAATACAAAGGCATATTCTCCTCACCCACTGGAGTACCTGTGCACTATCAGGTCAATCATTCAATTGATCTGACCTCCAATACATTGCTACCCAATGGGCCAGTCTATCACCACTCTCTATTATAAAATGAGTAAATCAAGCACTAGATCCAAGAGGTGCTAAAAAAGGGGCACTTCTGAACAAGCTTATCACCTTGTGGAAGCCCAACAATGCTCTTGTAGAAGAAATATAAGACTTGGTGACTCTACATCAGTTACTGGGCCCTAAGTAAAATCATTGTCAGGAATTGGTACCCATTTCCCAAAATCGATGATCTCCTTAACCAACTCAAAGGGGACAAAAACTTCAGTAAGATTGATCTGAATTTCATCTACCAGCAGGTCCCAGTAAAGAAGACCAATGGATGCAAGACTGCCTTCAATTCCAACTATGGTCTTTTTGAATGGTTAGTGATGCCCTTTGGCTTGATGAATTTCCCAACAAATTTCATTAGGATCATGGATGATATCTTGTGCCATTTCACCAATTATTTTGTGGAGGTATATTTGGTTGACATCCTCATCTTCAACAGGATTTGGGTGGAACACTTGCAACATATTCAATAGGTTCTCCACACTCTACAACAACACAAGCTATAAGAAAATTTGCAAAAATTCTCCTTCAACATGGACAAGGTGTAATACCTAGGATACATTGTTGATGAGCATGGGGTGTACATTATTCATGATGGACCAGCACCAGCCAAAGTAACTAAACTTTGGAGCTTCTTAGTACTTTCTAAATTCTATCGCATGTTCATATTGGGATTCTCCCATATTGCATGGGCCCTTATCCAAGTGACTATCGGTGGTGGTAAGAAAATTTTTGTCTGGGCCCTATAAAGACAAGTTCTGATGATTTGAAGGAGTTCTTGTTCTCATCCCCAATGCTCTCATTACTAAACCTCCAACAACCTTTTGAGATAAAGACATATTCTTGACAGCTTATGCCCTATCATAGTAAGACAATATCAGATGCCATCCACAAGTAACCTAATTACAACAAATAAATGTACTCCATTATGAAATCCTGCCTCTAGTGGAGGCATTACATTCTCGGGAATGAGACAATAATACACATTCATCATAAGTCTCTACAGTTCATGTGAACACAAGGAATATTGCAGAATGAGCACCATCATAAGTGGTCCACAGAATTGCAACAATTGCATCTCAACATATAGTATAATATATGAAGCACCAACTACCATGTTGAACTCTTTCGGCCATGAGACCTCTAGATGTCCCCAACTCTATGGGAGTGATCCTAAATTTTCCACTACCTAGAATATGTTGGGTGCAAACAAAAATGTCACTCATTTTCATCTTTAGGATGGGTTATTGTTCCATCTAGTCCATATCTATGTCCCATCAAGCGAGTGAGAGAAGATGATTTTCGAAGCTCACTATAGTCGGATGGGAGGACACTTTGACGTAGAAAAGACAAGATAAGTGTTGAAACAACATTTCTATTGGTCGAAACTTCGACAATATGTCAACAAGTATATTAGGTCTACACTACCTCGGTTATTGCCAAACTGACCATTAAGAAAAAAAGCATGTACACCCCTCTACCTACTCTCAAAAATCATTGGGAGTCCAAAGTATATACTGTCCAAAGTATCATTTAACATATTTCAATAAATAAATTAAATTGTAAAAATAACAAAAAAAAAATCTATCCTCCCTCCATACCCTAA
>SNQJ01S0030037.1:5749-30107 GCA_010110895.2 Picea sitchensis
ACATATATTAAAGAACATAGATAAAGAAGAAGAGAAACCATCTCACACAATATATATAGACAAAGGCAATAAAAAAAAGGGGGGGGGGAATGGTATTATTTATTGCTCAGTCAATGGAGAAAAATCGATTACAATTCTTGTAGAAGCATCTTACACGATTTTACATCTCAACATAAATTATTTAAGCGTTTTTCAGGCATATGGAAGACTAAATGCTTGAGGAACCAACTACAAATGTAATTGACAGGTATGTGTTGTCACAACCTAACAATCTCTAACTTGAAAACAATTTCCTGATACCTTGCCTAATGAATCAAACATCACCTTCCTGCAAGCCAATAGAAGTCAAACACCACCGCAACTTCTCTAACAATATTGGTTGCATGAACATGTCTGCATAGTTTGCTCCAGTATGGATCACTCCAACTCCACTGAATCAACATAAATACAAACTAAATTGTTGCAACCACTATAGGTGATACTCGTGCTTCTCAAATACTGAAGTACCCATTTCCATGCTCTTTACTTGGTTTTTCCACATTTCCACTGACAATACCAACTACATGTGAAATATTTGAACATTCCATTGCAATCATCGACCTTCCCACTGCATACAATACATGAGACATAAAACCCTTTTCTTCTTCATTACTTAGGACATAAACTTGAAGAAAGCTTGCAATGGAAAACCAAAGGGATATTTACCGGTTTCACATTATTCATACCCAATTTCTCGAGTATCTTCTCCACGTATTTTTGTTGTGATAACCAAAGCTTACCATCTTTGATGTCTCTATGTATTTCCATGCCCAAGATTTGTTTTAGCTACTCCTAGATCCTTCATATCAAACGTCCTCGCCAACTGAGCCAACATGTTGATCTCAACCATGCTTGTGCTTGCTACAACCATAAAGTATATCACCAAGATAATGAATATACCATAAACACAATGGTTATACTCACTTCTTGTAAATTTGACTCACCATGAAGGAATCAAACATCTTGTACCATTGCCTGAGTACCTTAGGCCATACAGTGATTTCCTGAGTTTGCAAACAAATCTCCCTTTGCGATCCTGAACAACTCTTGATTGTTCCATGTACACATCTCTGCTAATGATGATTTGTGGGTATAGGATCCCACAATTTCCATCCCTTAACTCCATCACCATGACCAATAAAGATGCACTTCCTTGACCGAATCTGTCCAAGCCATCCATGTGAGCCTTCACCTCTCACCTCCAGGCTAATGTTAATGCTTTATTACATGTAATACATGGGCTCTCAAACCACGAGCTACAAAAAAACCTTGTTCCCGAAACCACAACTCTTGACCTATTTCTCCCCTCTCCCCTTGAGGTTTCCCATGACCAAAACCATCCAAACCTCCCTCAAAATCAGGGTATCTGGGAATACCACATACTCTCTCGTATCACCTAGGTCGTCTAGACTTTACTAGTGACATTTCAAAAAAAATGGTGTGTGTATGCCTAACCAAGTCCTACAGCCGTATGCCCATTTACATAAAAAACAATGTGTTAACTCCACCTCAAAGTTTTCATTCGAACCTTCCACCTCGCACTCATTGAGCTTGACCTCAAGATCATCAACATCTCCATTGCTAGCATTGTTGCATGCAGTGTAGCCTGAGACATTGCCATGCCCCTCATATACAAATAGAATACATGTCCACCTAGATGTGTCAAATACACCATCTCCAACCTCAAGTACCGAGACATCAAATGTCTCACCACCAAGATCTGTATAGTCTCATTATTCTTCTTCTCAAACCCATATGCTAATGAAGCAACAATAGGTTCATTCATAATTCTTAGGACTTCCAAGACAACAATCTGGCATGCATCCTCATCCCATTCACCCCCGACAAACTAGCTCAAGGAAATTAAAACCACAATTCCTCTAGAAAGCTTATGATTGACCATGCATCAATATGATGTCCGGTCTATTTCACTCAAGTTATCTCGAGGAAACCTTTGTCCTTCGCATATATCTAAAAGAAACCATGAAATGATCACATTGTTGCTCAAAAGAAATAATGTGTGGTGGAATAAGTCCATGAATTCCAAGCCTTTCTCTTTTTGTCACTAAACACACATTTTCCTCGTTGAATCATGGATCATGGAGAATGTTGTTGCCACGCTTCTAGACAACAAATCACATGTATAGACATCCCCTGCAACAATAGACTCAAATGAATTGTTTCTTGGATACCCCTAGTTCAATTCCCCTCCCCATCAAATCACAATCCTTCTCTCGCCAAATAACACAACTGTGACGTTCCCCCATCGCTAGGCTCACGAACTTAAAGAGAGAACATTAAAGCACATTTTCTTTCCCAACAACATTTCTTCCCCAAGAATCCATTATGTCATCATCTTGAATCCTGCAACAATAACTGCCCCTTGCAACAAGCATTATGAGCCCCAACTTTCTCTATCTCCAAGGCCATGCTACATCGTGCCAACACAGTTGGCTAAGATCATTTGGCATACACAACACATCCATGTTGACCCACTTGCCTTTCAGGACACCCCCTTTAGGTGCATCCATGGCCTCATCATTGGTCTTCCTATGTTTCTCTCTCCTTGGATTAGACAACCTTGCTCTGATACCATTTGTTGAGGATTTGAGCCTGCAAACATATATTAAAGAACATAAACAAAGAAGAAGAGAAACAATATCACACACTACACATAGAGAGAGGAAATAAGAAATGGGGGAAACTGTATTATTTATTGCTCATCCAATGGAGAAAAATGGATTACAATTCTCGTAGAAAACACCTCACAAGATTCTACATTTAAAAATAAATTACTCAAGAATTTTTCAAGCATATGGAAGGCCAAGCGCTTGAGGAACCATCTATGAATGTAAATGATGGATATGTGTTATCACAACCCAACAATTACATTGTTTATTAGATTAATTATATTACGGGGAAGTCAAGCATCCTAGGTTCGAGTTATCTTAACTAAAAAAACCCTTCAGACATCAACCCTTTCGACATCACCTACATGTAAGTGAAGTCTCACCCGAGGCATCTATTGGGGCTGCAGGAACCAAGTTTTTGTAGTAGTGAGGGAATGGGAGGTGATTATCTTAATCATTCTTACTTAATTGTTATGTGCACATTATTCTGTATTTCTTCCTCCTTAGTTACTTAGTGAATTTAGTTAGTACCATCATACTGCAGATTGCAACATAACCAATTTACTGTAACATTCATAACTATTGTGCAATGATCATAGAGTAACTAGATCTATTCTAACATGCATAAAGAGAATATTCATGATCAGTCACATAAAACATAAGAAAACACAGTAATTAATATGGTTCACCCAACTTTGGGCTATGTCCATAACGACTAGATTCTTTATTATTATGTTTGTAATCGTCTCAAGCTTGCGCATTGTGCTTAAAATAGAGATATTCTACTATCTCTTTCTCCATCTTTCCTAGCCTCTCTACAATGCAAGCCTCTCTCTGCAACTTCTCCCTAACACTCAGACATAGGCTCTTCCATTCTCAGTATGTTCTCTCACTCTCCTAAGGTCTCCTCACAGACTTAACCTAACATACCCGATGAACAACTGATAGAACTTAACAGGTAAACACCCATCGAGGGAACTCACATGAGAACCCCTAATATTCCCAATCCATTACATATTTATACATAAATTCTAAGGCTCAAAACCCTACGTTTCTTATCCCAAAAACCTTATTACATCTTATTTTGACTCATGTCAACTTGTGCTGACTCATTGTTCAGGCTTGCTTTTCCTTCTTTTACGTCTGCATGTTTCTTTTGTTCTCTCAAAAGTTGTTCTTCTTGCTTTTCCACATATTTCTTCTTTTAGCAAGTCGAACTGTTATCCTTCCTTTTCACCCGCTTTATCTTATTGCTTTATTCTCTTCTTTATTATTTTCTAAGTATACTTTTAGTGCGCACTTGATAACCTACATGTTCCTTTACTGCGCACTCCTTTCCTACCTTGTCTTATTTCTTCTTTTGTTGTGCGTATTATCCATACTTATTATTTTAATGAATATTGTTTCCACAATGTCTGTCCAATAGGCCCCCAACACTCACCTGTATCTCGTTCCGAGCTACTCATGCATGTTGCATGCTCCTCCATTCTTCTATGAACTTTTGGGAGGCGTCCTTTGCTATCAAAACATCCTTTATTATTTTTTCCTCTGTTCCCACAATTTCTTCTACACCTTGCGCAGTCAGAGACGTGAGCTTCTCTTCTGTGTCATGTGTTGCTTTCTTCACTTTTCCCTGTGCAGTTGCCAGTTCTCCTATCACCCTTAGTGATTCATCTTGCAACGGTCCTAATTGTTGCTGAAGGATATTTTTCTAGTCCCATATCCTTTCGATTTCATCGTATGACTGCCTTTGTGCCAAAATGGTCGTCATTTGTTCAACCGGTGGGAGAGTATTTATGCTCTCTGAAGCCTTCTGCTCCTTTTCCTACACAATCTTTATTTGATGGTACCTTGAGAATCCATATGTGAAAGAATAAGTCTCTTTCCCTCCTACATTCTCTAGTAACTCATATGTGAACAATGTTGGGAATGGATCATGTAGACATGCATCATTAATCTTCCTTAGATCTACACAAATACTAATTCCTCCGGTTTTCTTATCCTGCACCACCATTAGACTTATCCACTTTGATTCCACCACTGTTTCAATGATCCCTACATCCAACATTATTTTTATTTCTACTTTCACCTTCTCTTTGTACTTCATATTTAACCTGTAGGGTCTCTGTCGCATTGGTTTAGCACCTGGTTTCAAAGAAATCTTCATCTCGCCTAATTCCCTAGGTATCCCTTTCATCTCTGAGAATGTATTCGGGAATAGATCTGGATACTCACACAGTAAATTTGCAATCTTCTCCACTATTTCATCACTCCAGTAATCCCCTATTTGCACAAACTTTGGATTCTTTGTCATTTCGATGTTTACCTTCGACGTCTTTATTGGCTACGTGTACGCAACAAATTCAAGCTCTGGCCCAACTACTGTGTGTTCTCCCTCAGTTTCAGTTACTTCCACATTCCTAGGATCTTATTCATCATGTTCCTCTTTAGCAACATTGTAACACTCCAATAATTCATGGACAGGCATAAAATATCTCTGTGCACTGCATACAGGTACCACCTCCATCGACCCTTGTTTTGAGAAGATCTTGATTCAAATAACCTGTAATGCTCCATCTATTGATGGAAATTCGTGTTCAAACGTAAATTTTACCTTCAACCTCTAAGACAAATATTCCCAGTTTGTTGTTTCTCTACGCATTTCCAATTCCAAATACTAGTTCTTCAGAATTGTAACCAATGTATGTATAAACCTTTGTATCCATTCCTCCTTCAATGTCGAACTCCATCTGTTTTTGCACTGCTCCACATTATCTAATGGGTCACTTATCCCTGTATACTTCTGCGTAATATTTTCTAACTCGGTACCAAATCTCACTTGCATTTGTATTTTTCATTGAGACCAATCTTCCATCCCCTCTTTGTGTGCATCCCACCATCTGGATGGAGTAGCTTCCATGACAACATCTAGTGCCAAAAACCTTTGTTGTTTGGGTACCTGCAACTCAAATGCCTTTACAAACATGCTTATGTTAGTCAATTCATCATACATGAGTGGATCAGATAAATCCTTTCCAATCCATCACAATGATCGGGTTATGCGTGCACATCATCTATTTGATACCTCATGCATCCTTTGTTTCCAATGTTCCAGACCTTCCTATGAATTTGATGCATATGAACTAATACTTCTCCAACTTAGCGCACTATATGCAGTAGGTTTAACTTAATCATCCATCCACAGAGTCATGTTGTACAAGTTATCAATTTTATTTCCTTTTGTTGGCTCTATGTACCTCTTCCCTTCCATTGGGTCCAATGGTGCGGTAACCTTTAAGTATCCTACCTCAAATATCATTTCTGTCCTCTTTAGATTAATGATCGCATGATTATCAAATTCCCATTAAAGCTCCATTAGGGTTGGATATGTTTGAATATCATCCACGATCTCAATGACTTCAAAGTCTTATACACTGTGTACCCCATCTATATTCATAGGTACTCCTATCAATCAACCAATTGGTACTATCTTGTGCTAGTTTTCCAATCTTAGTTGAATAGGAGACCATATTAGCTTGGGTTTCCCCATCATCTCCCAGGTCTTGTTTGGTAATACATTCACATCATACCTCAAGTCTAAAATAATGTTATTCATATCATATTCCCCAATATGCGCACTTAATCTGAACTCTTCGTTGGTCCTCTTTCTGTGAAGTACCTCATTCACTACCCTTTGTGTGATAGGAGTTTCCCTTCCTTGCACGCAATGATCAATAATTTCATATAATGCATTCAACACAATTTCATCTTTCATTAACTCTATGTATCTTCTTAGGAATTCTCTTAGGGTACTTACCTTCCCAAGTGGCTTCTCTAGCATAGTGCGATCACCGATATGAGGTGCAACTGATGTTGATGCTCCCCAATATTGTCCAAGTACCTATTTTCTTTCCCTCTTATATGTCTCCTTTTCTTGCTGAGGATAAAAATTGGCATAGGTCCTACCACTTTCCTTACCCATTGTTTAGCCTACTTCCCTCCATTTGTTGCATCAACCCCTATTCTAGTTCCTCGGCGCGTAACAACAACTATTCTAGGTCCTTCATTGCGTTGTTTAGCTGATATATTCTGCACATTCAAATTTTGATTCCCTCTTTCTTTCCATTTCAAAAGTATTTGAGGACAATCTTATGTCGCATGGCCTAGTGCTCTATAGTATGTGTAGGTTGTATAGGAATTCAAGCAGTCACAAGATAAGTGTCTTGGTTGATTACAATTGTAACATATTATTGGTCCTCTACTTCCTCTGTTTCCTAAATTAAATCTTCTCTAATTATTATACTATGGACCACCACCTTCTATTGTAGCATTCTCCTCCTAAATCCTATACATATCTAAAGTGTGCTCTCTCATCAAATCGAATGCACAACAATCCTTCTCTTCATCTCTGAATGGCTTGAAGAAATTGAAAAATAAGTTCCTTGGCGTACTCTGATATTTCTATAGTAATGGATACTTAGTCAGATGATGTCCCCATTTCTTACATATTTCACAATATCCCCCTCTTGGTAATGGATTTGGTGCTCCACTTTCCAAATACTGTGAAAATGCTAGGAATTCATCCTTATGGTGGCCTTAATTCCTACACTTGGTACACTAGACTTGTTCATGTTTCTCCTTCCCTTTTGTAATTTCTTCCATTTTAATCATCAGGGAAACTAACTATGTTTGGACTTGCGCCATCCCTCCACTATATCCTACAGGGGATGCTTCCAATTTCATTGCAATCTCCAAAGATTCAGGTCGTGATGCAACCTTCTGTTGGATCAATGACCTACGCATGTGTGGTATAAGTCATGCAATAAACCATTCTTGATGTTGTTGATCAAGGATCTGTAATGTCACTCTACCCATCATATCCTTAAACCATTGGTCATAATCCCATATTGATTCATTCTTCACGTGTTTAATTTCCTTCAACTCTGTGATGTACTATGACTTGGACCTCGACTTCGTGAAATCTTTCAATAATTCTTGTCTTATTTCTGCAAAATTCATGGCTTGTCCTGTAGGTGTGGTACTTTGTAGTTTCATGTACCATACTAGTGCACAACCTCTGAATGTTGTTTCCAATTGTGCAATATTTACGACCTCATCCTGGACATTCTTTGCATCCCAAATTGTCTCACAGACAAAGATATTTTGTTCTGGGTCCCTTGACCTTACTCCTTGGAACTCAGGCACTCTAAGAGTGTTTTCTACCCCTGCCATGTTGCTTTGTGTAGTACCTTCCCTAGGCGATGATGGTTGACTCTGAATTTTCACACTGCTTCCATTGCTCTGATTGCTACTACTCTATCCTCCTTTGCTAACTATGAGTTCTTTTGAAAAATCATCAAATGTGATTTTTTATCTAGGTGACGCACACGGGTTCGTGGAATTGACACAATATCCATTATGATTAGGACTTACTGACTCTTCTATTATAGGACTGAACTGAGAATTCTCTTCCTCTCCTTCTACGTACAATATTTCTACAATCTGAACTATTATGCAGGGTTCTCCTCCCTCAGGCTCACTCTGTGACTCTCCTATCCTAGCGCCAATCTTTCGCCTATTGTACCTTATTCCATTGCGTAGTACTCCAAACTCGTCTTATTCCTTTGATACACCTTCTTTGGTTCTCGTCATTCTCACTCCCTCCCTTCCTTCGTTTCTTCCTTATTTCTCTCCTACCTTCATACTATTCTCTTTTCATTCCCTGGTTCCCCTATGTGCACGAATCCCCTTAGCAGTCAGACTCCATTGTCATCATGCACTTGTCACACAACAACATATTTATCCACGTACCCAATGATTTCATGAAACTTCCACGCAAACCATTGAATAAATCCCTCTTTGCAACATTGTATGACTAGGTACAATCCACTGCAAATTTTGTAATATAACCTCCCAATATATTGTCCAACCAGAAATGAACTACGTAAGAAATATTGTTACTTACATAAGTCAATTTACTTACCAACTCAGGAGTCCAGTTCCTTTGTGTTGTGGTTCGGTACCTTCCAGTATTCTCCACTAATCTCTATAACCACTTAGTCAAAATAATATGAATTTCACTAAAGAAAATCTCATGCAACTATGTGTACACATAACTTTGCATCCATTGCTCGTCGCTCATCCGAGGGTTCCTATTTTATTTTCGATCAAATTCTCATTCCTTCCCTTCTATCCATTATGAGATTTATTTCTTGGTCGACCTCCAAAACATTCCCTCAATCGCAGATTTTGGGTCCCAGCAACGAAACTATTTGTTGGCGCTCGATTATAATACCCTATGTTCGAGTTATCTTAACCAACAAAACCCTTCATACACCATCCCTTTCGACACCACCTGCATGGAAGTGAAGTCTCACCCATGCATCTATTGGGGATACATGAACCAAGTTTCTACAGTAGTGAGGGAATGGAAGGTGATTATCTTAATCATTCTTACTTAATTGTTCTATGCACATTATTCTGTATTTGTTCCTCGTTAGTTACTTAGTGAATTTAGTTAGTACCATTATAATGAAAATTGCAACATAACCCATTTACTATAATATTCATAACTATTGCGAAGTGATCATAGAGTAACACGATCTAGTCTAACATGCATAAAGAGAATATTCATGATGAATCACATAAAATATAAGAAGATATAGTAATTAACGTGGTTCACCCAACTTTGGGCTACGCCCACAACGGTTGGATTTTTTTATTATTCTTCATGTAATCATCTCAGGCTTGTGCACTATGCTTACAATAGAGATATTTTTTTATCACTTTCTCCATCTTGCCTAGCTACTCTATGGTGCAATCCTCTCTCTGCAACTTCTCCCTAACACTCAGACATAGCCTCTTCCATTCTCAGTATATTGTCTCACTCTCCTCATGGACAAAACCTAACATACTCGATGAACAAATGATAGAACTTAACAAGAGAACACCCATCAAGAGAACCCCACAGGAGAGCCCTAATATTCCCAACCCATTACATATTTATACATAAATTGTAGGGCTCAAAACCCTACTTTTCTTATCCCAAAAACCTGATTACATCTTATTTTGACTCATGAAAACTCGTGTTGACTTGTTGTTCAGGCTTTCTTTTCTTGCTTTTATGTCTGCATCTTTCTTTTGTTCTCTCATCAGCTGTTCTTCTTTCTTTTGTGTGTCTTTCTATTTTTATCATGTCGAACTGTTATCCTTCCTTTTTGCTCACTTTATCGTCTTTCTTTATTCTCTGCTTTATTCTCTTATTTATTCTCTGCTAAGTATACTTTTAGTGTGCACTTTCAAACTTGCATGTGCCTTTACTGCGCACTCTGCTCCTGCCTTGTCTTCTTTATTCTTCTGCTACACATATCCTCCATACTTAGAATTTTCATGAATATTGTTTCCATAATGATTTTCCAACACATGTGTTGAATGGAGTCTTTTATGTGAATGGTGTAATCCATTAGAGTGTGTGTTCACATGAAATCTTAACAATGTTCAATTTTGGGATTTATAAGTACAATTATAACACACAGTGATAATTGAGGGAGGAATATAAGGAAAAATATGACCAATATTACACCTACCACCCTTATAAGTAAGGTTAGGCTAGGAATTTAATATAAATAAATCCCACTTAGAAAATATCAAAGGAAGGCCATGAATTGAATTTCTTCATACCGTGTGTCGATCGTTGAATGTTGAACTTTGAATAAAAACCTCAAACGAAGGTCGTGAATTTAAATTATGTCATACTATATGTCAACCATAGAATGTTGGACTTTGAATTTTATTTTCAAGGATTTTTGTTTGTTCCACTGATATAATTCTACACAATTTTGTGTCCCATGGTATACGAGAAATTCCAAAGTCTATTAGAGGTGTGGATAGTCTCTTATGGTCACATTATAAGCCACATATTCCAAAATCGCTTCCTATAATCAAGGTGTGAATGACTTCCATATTATAACTCAAACATCAAGGTAGATATTGGGGATACACATCTAAACAGTTAGTGTCGGTCGTAGGTGGCCTCTATAAGACTTCTATAGTTTACCCAAAGCTCAAGGTAGATATTTGGAGATACACCTACAATGTACCCATTTATGCCCTCACTGAAATACCCAATGTCCATAGGGTAAGAGGGAAATGAACATTATGAAAACCAAATTCATTTCCCTAACATATATAATTTCATAACTTTGGTATAAACTCATTAAGGGTCAAAATAACCCTTGTCCTTCAAAGACATTTGTTCCTTGTGGTTGGTACTCAAATTAAAAAATGTGTACATACTTTTTATTAAACTAGTGTTTATACTAGATCCATAAGTTGTTCTCGTTGAACATGTGTTTAGACTCAAATTCATTTCATTATGAATCTAATTTGTTAATCGGTGGATCGATTTCCATCCTTGTGGTTGGTAACACTGTGGAACTTAATCAGATTGGAATTTATGACCTTTCCATTGGTAACATACCTTTGGTGGATGGTACCAACATATTAAGCTAATCATTGGTACCTTTATATATATGATCTAGTCCCCTGGTGGGAAAATTTATCTGGAAAATGAAGTGTCCAAGAATAGAAAAAATATTTATGTGGATTATCTTCACACACAGAGCTCCAACCTGGGAAAATCTACAAAAAATGTTTTTTTTGGTCCTAGTCGTTGTGCTCTTTGGAACCAATAAAATGAAACAAGACAACATATATTTCTTCAGTGCTCCTTCACCCATGCTATTTGGAATGATCTAAGGACCTCACTTGTATCTCATGCATAATGGGATGGAGATTTTGTTGAACAAGCCTTGGATTCATGGCTCATCTTACTAGATTCCTCTCCTATAAAATCTATTCCTCTTATCTCATCATGGGGTGTTTGGTTAGATAGGAACCATGCCATCTTTGATGGTGTAGATCCCTCTTTCTCCATTTGTGCCTTATCTTCCCTGGATATCTTGGAATCCTTCCCTCAAATCACTTCTCACCCTCCAAAGCCCCCCCACCTTCCTCCACAAATTGATTCTTCCCACCCCTATGATTTCTTTGATGGAGATGCTCAAGGCTCTCCCTTCTCTGGATACGTGGGGGGTGTGCTACACTTAGATGACTCCACCATTTATTTTTTTGCAAATATGGGGGAAGCTTCTAATAAATTCAACAAATTCATGGAAATAAAACTACTTTTAATTCTTTCCAAGGAAAACGGAATATCCCACATCAACATTTGTGGAGACTCAATGTTGGTCATAAAATGTTTAAATGGAAGTCAATATCTTCACTCTTACACTCGACAAGAACTATTGGATGATATCATAAGACTCCTTCAATCCTTCTCACATTACACTTTTACACATGTATATAGGACATGGAACAAAGAAGCAAACTAAATCTCAAAAGATGGATTGGTATTGGACCAAGGAAGCTAGAAATTTTGGAAAAAGAGCCTGCATGGATCCTCAAAATTTCTTCACAACCCTTGGACCTCTATTTCATTAAAAATCTCTTTTTTTCTATTTCTTTTTAGAAGACTGGTTTATACAATTGATTTTTTTTTTATTCTCAAAGATGGCATATGGGTATTCCTACAACCCAACTATTTAAGGGGTCGATGGCCATATTTTTATGATACAACTTGGATAATGGATCTGGAATAAACTAGTAATACAAATATATTTACCACCTACAAGAATGCTCAAAACATATATTGATGTAATTTTGTCTTATATGAATACATTACTTGTTTTTTTTTCACGGGAAAAAAAGATTTTATATATATATGTCAATTGGTTTGAACTAACACACTTCAAGGCAAAGATCATTGAAAGGTCATTGAGAGGTCATGGGTTCAACTTTGGTAGAGTCCCTCTATGTTAGAAGTACATATTGTACTTCGACTGTATTTATCTCATGTCATTTACATAGTGTGAGGAATATCCTGGAGGGTTTCCTCAAGGAAATTTTCCACACACACACACACACATGTGTGTGTGTAGTTCAATGGACTACCTCGAGTGGTTGAGTTCTTTTAGATTCATGTAGGAGGTCTCAAGGTTGACTGTTCAAATTCACTACCTCTCTTGCGTGCCTCATTATGTTTGAAAAAATAGGGAATTTCCACACAGTACGAACACCATAAGAAACCATTCATAAAACCAAATAAAATATCAATACATTGGTGTATTACATGGTTAAAACCCTCAAAGAGGGAACAATCCATGACTCTAGCCAATGTGTCCACTTTAGAAAATATATTAATTCAAAAGAAAAATATTTTCCAGAGAGTTCCTCACAATTGATCTTCAACAAATGACCCTCCATTCTCTTTAAATAGAGATCATGGACCAATCAGGTGTGTTGATGGGTCCAAATGGCGTTTCAAGTAGGTAAGGGAGAATGCCTAATGGAAGGTCCCAATTAGACCTACTCTTGTTTGTTGTAGTTTTTCCGACCAGTATGTGGGATTGGTTGTCAATAAGAATTAAAAGAAGAAAAAGCGGTATAGCTATATTCTAAACCTACTCTAAAACAAAAAAAACTAATCTACAACTACTTCTAACCTATCCTGCACAAGAGAAAAACTAATAGAGGGGTATAGCTTAAAATGATATTTTTGAAAACAAAAATAGTTCATTGCATCCAAGAATATATTAAAACAATAATATTTCATATATCATCTCAAATAGTTGCAGAAGAGACTTATAACATCATCCATGTACTCTTTAGAAATCACAACAACATAAGCATTCTAAATACTAAGCACAAAAATAGTTCATATGATCAACACCCAGAAAAAATCAAATGACAAACACATTTATGGATTAGTCCCAAATGCATTTGATACAATTATGAGTTCAAAAATAGCTTCTTCTCTGAACGTATATAAAACAATAAGAGTATCAACAATATACAAAATGGGAAAAATTCCCTTTCTACATTCAACAAGTTCTCTTTTTTAAGATAAGAGAAACTCCTTATTTTTTGTGACTATTCATTTCCTTTCCCTTTCTTTTGTAATTTTACACTTCAAATTTCTCTTACATTTTCATAAATAAAAAGGGAAGCGTTATAAATAGAATTTGAAGATATTGTTGAGTAGTTATTTCTGTTTTATTTGTTGTTCATGTGTGATATTTTTAAAAAAGTATCATCAACTTTGCCCGTTGGTGTCCTCTTCTATTCTCTTCATTTTCTGGGAATTTCTAGTGTCAACCTAGTGATCAAGATCATCCCATATTCTTCTTCCCTGTCGCATCCTTCTAGCCTGTTCTTGTAGGTCTGATTTCGACTCCTGTAGCTTCATATATGACTACCTGAACATTTCACAACCCATTTTCTAATTAAATTCAAGCCTCTTCTAGTTTTTGCATTTTCTAGGAATTTTCATAATAAAACAATTAATATTTGTTGTTCCATCACATTATTCTCTTTGTTACATTTTTGATGAGATATCTCGGGCGTGATTTCATTTCTTGTAGCCCTATATATGGTCGTCTAAAATTTACATGGTGATTTTTCCATTAAATTCATGACCTTCTGTTCTTTATGTTTTACTGGATTTTTTGTCACTGGTCTGGCCTAAATTCCTATTCCAACGTATTCTTCGGCTTGACACCTTTCCAACGAGGTATCCTGGCCTTGATTTTGACTCATGTAGCTCAAGAATGTCCATTTGAAATTCAGTGCTCAATATCCCTTGATCTGCTTGTGGGGGAATTTGAGTCGTCGATCTTTAGCCTGAAAATCATTATACCACATGTAAGAGGTATTTCAATACTAAATGGTTTATATGTTTTTTATCCTCGTTACTTGATTTGTGTAAAGGACCTAGAGGAGGCATATGACCTAGGGCTTGTGTTGTAATTTTGCCCATCTCAAAAATTAATAAAAAAATCCCTAAAATTAAAATGTAACCCAAAGTCTAAGTCAAAAATAAAATAAAAAACAATTCTGGTAATTCAAATCCTATTAGGATTTGGGATGGTCAGGATGGTAACATTCACATGAACATTCCAATGGAATGGACCATTCTAATGGTAACTCACTATGATGGCACATCATCAGATTAGGTCAAAACATTAGGTTTCAGAAAATGTGGTAGGATATGTCCCATGGTAAATTTTGATGGTAAGTCTTCTGAGGGGAAAACTTCGATGAGGTCTAGGTCTTGAAAAAATATTATATAATGTGCAATATTACTCCCAAGGTGCTTAGGGAGGAGAGGAGGGGATTCCAGGATTTAAGGGAGGTTGTCTTAATGGTAATTCCTAATGGGAATTTACAGCGAAGAATGAAGGTGAAGCCTGATGGGAATAATATTAGGAAGAAGTCTAATGAATTATTAAGTTGAATTCTAATGGGTGAGGGAGAAAAATGAAAAAGTTAAATTAAAAAATTAAATGAAACTAAAATTAAATTAAAAAAATAAAAATAAAATAAAAATAAAATTAAAATACACAACCTAGGTCTTAGGGGAAGAATAGGAAAAGAAAAAAAAAAAAAAAAAAAAAAAAAAAAAAAAAAAACAAAATGAAAAGAAAAAGAAAAGAAAAAATAATATATATATATATATATATATATATATATATATATATATATATATATATATATATATATATATATATATATATATACTAACTATATATATATATATATATATATAATTCAAATTGTTCTACCAAATTGTATCTACTTTTATGGGGATATGGAAAAAGAATAAGAATGTACACATAAAAATTATACACTAGGGTTTTAGGCAAAACACACCATGTACAAAATAGTATACCCATGTAAAACTAATTTTACTCATGTAAAACCAATTCATTTCAAACTTGATTTTTCCCATGTAAAAAATAAATAGTAAGGGTAACTTTGGGAAAAAACATGGGGAATAAAAACCATGGGAAATTACCATGTGCAATCAAAACCATGTGGTTTTTCAAAAACAAGGGAAAAACGCAAATTATATACAAAAACTAGGAAAATGAGGCCAAGTTACACACGAGTCGGGGTTCCATCCTAGTCTGGGTTCCACACCAGTTAGGGTTCCACACATAGGGGCCAAAAATAGGAGCAAGGTATACCATGTATATTTCGAGTAACCAGGTGTCAAGTCGGGTAGGAATTTTGTATGGAGATCACAATCACTCAAATTTGGATGTGACAAATGGAAAGCGACAAGGGGGTAAAAAATAGACACATCATGAGACACATTAACGTCAAAAATAGTGACTCGTGATAAAAGGATATTGATGCTAACCAAGTGCACGATACATGCTAATCCATTCAAGATGAACATCTCAGAGGGTATACCTGATAAGATTGCAAGGATAAGTAATATAATCGAATCAGGGATTAGGTTCCCACATTAGGCCAAAATGCATGAAATTGGTTTTGACAGGTAGAGAGTAATAATTGGGTGACAATACAACAAGGTTCCGCATCCAATAATCTCAATAGTCTTTGGGCCTGAGTTTTTGAAGAGAGGGGAGGATGAAAGAAGAACCTGATAGATATCAATCTGAAAAATCTCATGCATTTTAAATCTCAGGAACATCACAAGGGACTTCACTCGACCAACCCGATGAGAAAAACCAGATGAGGGGAGATCGATAGGATTTTGTCCTTTGGGATTCATACCAATATTAATACAATGCACACTCAACACTCCGAACAGGGATTTCCGATAGAGTAAATCTGATAAGATTGCAGGATAGGATTGTGGGAAAGTTGAATCTGATAGCCTTGTGAGCTTCAGACCTCGGGGCAATTGTAATAAAATGTCAATCTACTTCCCAATGAGGGGGATCCTTCCAAGGATTAAGTTTCAAGATTAGGATCAAGGTCCTGGCCTCATCAATGCAATGGTGATAAAAAAACAAATATCGTTGAGTTTTGGGCAAGAGAAGGCTTAGTTCATAATGCCGAATTTTGGCGTCAAATGATAGACACGATCTAGGTAAGAGAGAAGTCTAGGAAATAGGAAGAATATCAATGGATTCAACACATGCATTTCAAGGTTGGAGTATCCATGTAAATGAAGTGGCCCTACAAACCAGCTCTTGCAACCATAGAAAATATGAGATCAATTATGTGAGTAAGAAGACACTTTCCATTATACCATAAACATTACATTCTCTGCCTTCAACAAACTTATGAATGAGTGTTGGGTTTGTTCAAAGAAAATTATCCATGATCTTGGATGTTGTAGATGAGTGTCCTAAAGGCTACATGTACCAAGTCTCAAACTCAAAGGAAGGATTAGTGATCTTGTGATTATAATCAAGAGTTCAAAACTGAAGAGTATGATCAACATACAAGAGAATTAATATGAATACATTAGGCATAACATGTAAGAAACATGATGCATAACGTATATGTGTTCTTCATATAAGGTATCCATTCAACAAGTCCTAAAACAAAATGCATTCAAGACATACAATCATCAATCAAGATCAAACCCTCAACTCCCTCAAGGTAAATAAAGAGTTAACATTAGGCTCAAATAGTAGAGGAATAGGCATTAGAGTACAAATTTTAGTAGGGGGGGCCTTTTTCTTTCACTTGTAAAAGTAAAAGTAAAAGGGGGTTGTTGTGGCCTCAACAAGGTGTTAAGCTATAGATAAATATAGTCATTATTATAGAGGATAATATGGGCTATCATATCACTTTATGTCTAGAACATATCATGATCGTTTGATTACATAACTAAAAACACATCTTATTGCATACTAAAGAAACACACTTTTACCTAAAGACACATTAGACCAAGTTGATCTTAAATAACTCATAAGTGTCTAAATATCCTAACATCTACCCTTAAAAACAACTTGGGATAGGATTGAATTATTTAAAAAGGTGACACAATAGGAGAAGGAAAGAATCATTACAGTCTATCCCCCCTTAATGACAACATCCTGAACTCCTAACATAGATTGAAGTTTGGAAAACTTTGATTTTGTAAGAGACTTTGTGAAAATGTCTAAAACTTGATCATTTGTAGGGTAAAAGAGCTCTTCAATAATGCAACCATGAACGAGCTTTCTGATGAGGTGCATTTGTAGCTCAATGTATTTTTTGCACTGATGTTGAACTAGATATTTGGTGATATTAATGGCACTTTGATTGTCACACCAGAGGTTGGTCAAATATTTCCACTGGAATCCAAATTATGAAAGGATCTATTGAATCCACAAGGATTCTTGACTTACATTAATCATTGCTTGGTACTCTGCTTATATTAAAGAAACAACAAGAACTTGTTGTTTCTTACAAGCCCGGGAGACGAGTTCGAAACCAAGACTGAAAATATAATCTGCAATAAACTTTCGATCATCAAGGTCACCAACATAATGAAAATAAATTGAACCAACGAACAAGGGAGTCCCCATTGAACTATGATGTATCCCAAACTGAATTGTACCCTAGATATATTGAAGTATCCTTTTCGTTGATTTCTAATGGATTTCATGGAGTGTTTGCATATACTAGGAAACAAGATCAACAACAAAGGAAATATCAAGATGGGTGTGAATCAAATACAAAAGGATACCAACTAACTAATGGTACAAAATGACATCTAATTTGGGTGTAGTACATATGGTAGCAATTTTGACTCTAGACTAGAAGGGAGAAGGTATTGGTTTACAATGTTCCATGTGAAAACAACAAAGAATGTCACATGCATACTTAGATTGGGAAAACAAAATTCCTTCCTTGGTTTGCAATACTTGAAGGCCAAGGAAATAATGCAAATAACCTAAGTATGTCATTTCAAATTTCTTCTTAAGGATATATTTCACATGGTTTAAAAGTTTAGGGTCACTAATAGTGAGGATAAGGTCATAAACATAAAAAAAAAGTATTATGAGATGATTTTCTACTTTCTTGGTATAGACATTAGGGGTTTGAATGACATCTAGAAAATACAATGTCAAAAATAATGTTATCCATCTTATCATACCAAGCTCGAAGAACTTGCTTGGGAACATAAAGAGATTTTTTAAGGTGACATACACGGTTGGAGTTATTTTGAACATAACCAGAAGGTTGTTCCATCTAGATTTCTTATTGCAGATCTCCATCCAATAAGGTAGATTTAACATCGATATGATGGAACTCCCATTTATATGAGGCAACAAGGGATAGAACAAGCTATATGGAATTGATTTTGGCTACGGGGGAAAGGTTTCATTATAATTGATTCCTTCAACTTGAGGGGATCCTTTGGAAACTAACCGTGCATTTTATCTTTCAACACTTACATATGATGCATACTTAGTTCTATACACCCATTTACATATAACAAGTTTTCTTCCCTTTGAAAGTGGAACGATATCCTAAGTATTGTTCATCATTAAGGAAAAATATTATTCATTCATTGTTGTGTCCAAATATATATGACCATAATATTTTTCAAATGTGTCTAGATCATGAGTACCTGAAACTTGATCCAAAAGAAAGGAGTTTCATTGGAACTGTGAACATGTGCGATGTTGATTTGTAGGATCACTGACAAAATCACGAACTACTTCTCATGTTTTACAGACCCATATGGGAAGTGGTAGTGTTGGCATAGGCTCATGATCAATTGATTAAATAGGAGGAAGGTGAGAATGCATAGGTGGATTTTCATCCTCATTATCATCATATAAAGAAGAAACTAGAACAACATCACTAACATAAAACTTGGAAAGAGAAGATGCCACACATGTCAAATATGGTTTGTTGGTCAATATGGCACAAACGTTGAATTATGCGCGTAGGCCAAGATGGAACAAAAGGTGAATTAATATTTTTTGATGTTTGGATTTTTTTTTTCCAGTCAATGTGGAGAAATTTCTTGATCAAGGACAAAATTAGGCCTATACGCATTTGGGATGGAAATCCTCACCAGTATGTGGTCTTGGTTGCCACTAAGGGGAATTTTCTCCTTGAAAGGAGACTTTCCTTGAATTTCTTCTAAGTTACTATGCAAAAAAAATAAAGAGTTAATCTAACTCTATTCTAAAACTATATTATCCTAACCGGGATATAGAAGTAGTTCGTAGTATTCCATTTAGGAGGAAGAAAAACAACAAATATTGAACATGAGATAAATATAAGTTATCAAGTTATATAAATAGTTTGTACAACATGATAATAATTAAAACAAATCCATGTGAGTTTTAACTCAGTTAATAGTTAATGAGAAAAATATCAATATGCATACTCACACTCAGTATGGATGATTAATATATATTAAAAATGAGGTAAAGATAAGTTTCCAAACTATGGAAATAGTTCACATAGCTAAGCAACAGTTAAAAAAAATACATATCAATAATAAAATTAGTAAAAAGTTACCAAGAAATCACAAATATTCATATTGATATTTACTTTAATATCCTTCACATCAAATTCAATGAAGAATGAAATGGCATAATAATTTCTCTAATATTCTAACGATAGTGTAGAAATAGAGAACATAAGCATTCATTCATCGATAAATCTAAAAGAAAGATAGAAATGGCTTTCAAAATTTGTATTTCAATAGCTTGAACAATAGTACCAAAACAATTGAAACATGATATAGATACTGCCACAACAGGTCTTCAAATACAGAAATTTGGATTTTACAATAGTGTACTTATCTAGTCTCTAGAGTTTTCAACCTCCATATCTTTCTACATGATTACAATAAATAGAAAATAAAAGTTCCTAAAACATAGAAATGTTTCCACATTTTGTTCCAACTTATTGGTCTAGATATCGATTTGATTTGATGGCTGATATTAAGGAGAGATATTCTCCTCGCTACCAACAACTCCCTTACTAACTTTTACTCCTTTCTCTTGCACATGAGTTTGCCATAAGGTATCTTTTTCTAACATTAGTGAAATTAAATATGGGTGAGGGGTTTCTTCATTCATCTTACACCTGTATAATATTTTGGAAATATCTTCATATATGGGGTTGAATTTTGATAAGAATTTTTCAATAGACTTAACATTTTATTGATCGAGTAATAAGTTATTCGACAACATTGACATTCCAAAAGATTAACTGTATGACTTTTTCTGCCTATGAACTTATCTGTTGATTCACATTTGAAAGGAAATTAGAAAGGGGAATCGATTGACCAAGAAATTTCACATGAGGCATTTCATAATATTCAATGATATCCAGATCCTAATCCCACAAATCTGAGTAACTTTTTCTAGTCGCTTTAATCAAATCTTGTGAAAAAGAATATTAATGTGGCAAGTCTATTGAATCGTGTATGTGTATTTTCTCTTATTTAGTCCACCTGGAGTAACCAATAGGAACCCTGATCCTCGATGTTTCCATGATTTCATAATATCAAATGAACTTTGTGCTTCCTTTTGTTTTTTTAATTGTGTTTGAGACGATGCAGTAAATTATAACTCTTGTTCATGTTGATATTTGATTTCATACAATTTGTCATAAAATAATTCTCGAAGAGAGGCCAGTTTATTGTTTAACTCCATTTCTTATTTCCTTAATATTTGTAAATTCTTCATATTGATTTTCATTTCATTTAATTGAGAAACCAAATTGTCCACATGATTATCATGATTTTTTCTCTATTTATCCTTCTCCTCAAGAAAAACAACTACTTGTGTGTCATGTTTAGATGTGACCTCATCTATTTTATCTCTTAGTTGTACAATGATATCCAGAGATATTTTGTTTTCTTCTGTAAGATGATGTAGTTGGGTTTGTTGTTCCTTTGACCAAATGACCTCCTAAGACTTCAATTGATCTTGTAGTTCTTCCACTCTTTTCTTATCCCTTTTTAATTGAGTATAAATTATGCTCACAAACCATTTATTTGCACTGGAAAATGCCACTAAGGCATCAATACCTTCCTCTGCAAACTCTTCATCATTTAAATGTTCAGCATCCCAAAGTTGTACTATTTCCTATGGAATCTCCTAATGGTGGGATGTCTTTCTCCTTTTATTTATTTTCAAAATGGTATCTATCTTGTCATCAAAGGTGTAATTATCTAATGATAGAAGAATATCTTGGATAGGTTGAAGACTACCAAGGTCAAGATAAATTGGAACCATTCTTCGTGGAATGGAAGTAATACGAGTAGTATCAATTGTAGGAAAAATAGGAACAACTCATGTTTGAGTATTTTCAGTACTTGTGTTGGTACTGATCTCTATATTTACCTCAAGATATTTTAAAGGAGTTTGTGTTGTTGCTTGGTCCTGCTCCTCTCCTTCTGTTTCTTTGCCTTGCTGATCATGTTTGTTCAAATGTGTGTCATATGTGGAGATGTTGGGATATTTCTTTTTTTCATATTTGGATTTATCATCCTCCTCTTCATCAACATCCATTTCTACAATTCATTATTTTTCATTCTTCTCCTTTAAGAAGGAATTCTTCCTCTTGAACTGCCAATCAAGGAATTCTTGTATTTTGGAGCTAATTCTTATTGCATCAATTCCCTAAGAAACTTCATAAAAACTTGTTTCTCTCTGAAAAATGATGTCAAATGGATCATATTCATGGATATATGGTTTGATATTTTTGACCATACTACAATGTTTTTTGACAACTTCTGTCGGGTCATGTTTCTTGAAATTTCCTTGTGCTAGCCAAATTCCTTCCAATTGTTCCACCTCTTTCTGCGCATGCTTTTCATTTAACAATTGTCGCTATGATACCATTTGTTGGACTAATAATTTTGTTATACCAAAACCCATAGGATTTAATATCTTCCACAATCGCCAAAGGTAAGATCCACAAGAGGGGGTTAACCATTGTCGTGAAACTCATGGGAAGCACTGAACCCAATGTCCAACACTACTCACTTCCAAAATTTTTCTTAAGGTATTCCTTCCACCAATTATTTTAGGAATAAAATTTAAAATGTGAGATGAATGGGGCTTAGAAGAAGCAATCTGTAAGAGACCAAGAATGTAAATGTGCTAGTAATATAAATATGTGTTCGTGGTAACAAAGGAGTTCCACTACAAGTATATAATTTTTTCTTTATGAATCATAGAACTGTATATAGATGCTTTTAGTGTGATTCTTTTAGTTGAAGACAAGTATATAATGATACCCATATAGTATCAATTATTTATTGAGGAAAACAAACCCTTTTATTGTCTCAAACAAAACTGATAAAATCAACAGAAAAGAAGAGGAAACATAAACATATTTGCAGTTTTATGATTTTCATGAAAAATATTTTTTAAGAACTTGGTTGTTCACATGAAGGATTTATTTTTCTCCCTCTAATGTTTGAAGAATAAATGTTGAAAGGAAAACCATTTTGACAATTTGAAATGGACTTAGCTAGAGTTTTTGAAATTTTGTATGTTTTCCTTTTTCCTCATGGGATTTGTCCCATTTCAAAACTAAATCACTAACTTTGAAATTTTCATTACTCACTGAATGCTTATCAAACCATTTATTTATTTATTTTGGTTCTCATAGAAAGTATGTTTGGCTTTATCTCTTTCTTCTTCTAATTTTATTAATTCTTCAATGCATTCTTGCATTTTGGGACAATCATATTCTCTGACATTGTGCTAATTGGAGAGAAGGTAAAGCTACATTAGTTGGTAAAATGGATTCCTTTCCATAGGAAAAGAAATAAGGAGAAAATAAATTTTTAGGTGTGATCTTGTCAACCCATAGTGCAGATGTAAGGGATTTATGCCAATTTCTCTTATTTTCATTAATAGTCTTGTTGATGATTCAAGGAAGGTTTTTATTGGTAAATTCTAACAAACCATTACTGTTAGAAAAACACAACCATGGAGAAATAAAATAAAACAAATGCGGAAACAAAACACAGAAGATACACAATACAATAGAGACACATATTTACGTGGTTCACCCAGTGTGGGCTACGTCCACCAGAGAAATTTTCAGGTCCTTCCTTTATTATTATGCAGCATATGAAGGGATACAACCTACAACAAACCCGCTGTAACTTCCTCTTCTTTCTCTCATAGTCTCCTATCTCATAATACAATATTCACCATCAACCATAGCCGCAATACATTTCCCTCATAAAAGAGGATTGCCTTCTAGGGAAAAAAACCCTAACATAATCTCTATTGTTAGATATGCGACCTTATAATGAACGGTCCAGATTTACAATGAAATTACAGTATATATTTACAAGGCAATTTTTCCTTCAGGGGCCCGCTTGCCCCCAGACCCCCCGGACCCCGCAGAGGGGGTACCCCCCCTCTGCACTCCCCCATGTGGAAGAGTGTACATACTTTTGGGGTGTAAATACTTCATGGGCTATAAACACGACTGAAAGCAAGGACCTCTGAATCAAGAAGATAATCAGGCTCCATAACCAACAATTACCTTGTAGATAATAATTGGTAGAATACCTAATTTTGATACCTTTCTCTAAGGAAAATTAAGTTAATTTTGTTGAAGAAAAATATGAAGCATTGTATAAAACCAAAGTGTTAGGAACAAAAAATCTTGTAATAATAAATAGTTCAATGAAATATATCACTTGATTTTGATTAACAGTTTTTAAAGCAATGGCCTCTGTGTTGGAAGATTGGTTGTTGTCATTGATGTCAACCCTAGTCATGGGTTTTGGACTGGAAGATTGATAAAGGTATTTGGACATGAAGGACAATGCACATGCATATACAACACCCATGAATGGATAGTATACATCATGTTGTTTC
>SNQJ01S0030037.1:33663-63790 GCA_010110895.2 Picea sitchensis
TCAGGTCAGCCCTAATGTTAAAATGAAGTGACATATTGTGGTGTATTGGTGTAACTCTTATACTATTGTTCATTGCTCATTGGATATAGTTGAATGGTTTAAGTATAAGTTGAAAAAGGTTTTAAATTGTACTTGATATTGATTCACCCCCCTCTCAGTATCAACACTTTGTCCATATAGTGAAATAATCATTTATTGTTAAAATATATTTGTGTAACTGAGAATAATTTGGGGTTATCTCCTGAATGATGTCCAATTCCCATTGTACGAATGGTTCATAAATCATCACTGATTGTAATGGGAATGCATTTTTTTCTCCTTTCCAACTAAAGTTTGTAAAAATTTACATTTTATAACATATGTGTGAGCATCCCTAAATAAAGTTGGCCAATATTATCCTATGCATAAGATCTTATGAGCAGTAGTGTCTCCACTAAAATTTCCACCTACATGACCATCATGTAAATCAAATAGCACTTTATCAGCATATGATTTTTCTAAATATATTAACAAAACATAATCATATTTTTTTCTAAATAACACTCCATTAATTATACCATTCTCTTCTTCTTAGCTTCATAATGTAGAGGAGAAAAACCATGAGTAAAGAACAATTTGATATCTTTTTACCATGAATCAATAGAACTAGATGTAATATAAATTTCATTAATATATGACTTTGATTCGTTTTCCTTTTCAGGTTTATTTTCAAATCCTAAATCAATAGATTATGTTTCTATCCTACACAGTTCTAAACCTTGAATGACTTTGGATGGTTTAATTTCTAAGTCATACTCCTATAAAGTAGTCATCCAATTAGATCTTTTGTCTCCAAGGTCCTTTTAAACAAGTATATTTCAAATAGAAGGATATATAACAATCACTTTGGTATGCGACTTCAACAAAAAAAGCCTAAATGTTTGACTGCCTTGAAAACTACATAGGCCTATTTTTCCACTTCACAATATTTCAATTCTGCTCCGTGAAAAACTATACTCATAAAATAAATTGATATTTTAATATTTTTATCATTCTTTTGAGTAAGAATAATAACACAAGACAAATTAGAAGAAAAAGTATAAACAAAAAGATCTCTATCAAAATTGGGGGATGACAAAGCTGGAGCTTATACAATTGATTCTTTTGTTGTTTTAAGTAATTCTCTTTCATCGTTATTCCATTTAAAGAAAACATTTTTCTTAATCATATTTTGCAAGGGTCTTACAATCTCTGCAAAAGTTGGGATAAAACGTGTGACGAAATTAATCTTTCCCAAGAAAGATTTCATTTTTTTCTTATTACGAGGGAAGGGGATTTATGATATTGCTTTAATTATTTCAGGTTCAATCACAATTCTTAATTTAGAAATGATGAATCCTAAAATCTTCCCTTATGTTTGAGCAAAGATAGTTTTCTTGGGATTAAGAGAAATGCCATACTTTTTTGCAGCGGTCAAAAATTTGTTTAAGATGATGCACATGATCAGATATTTTCTTAGAGAATATAGTGACATATCCAAATATATTACCATTGAATTATTTACTAACCCTCTAAAGGAAATGTCCATGGCACGATGAAATGTGGCACCAACATTTATTAATCCAACTGGCATTTGTTTGTATGTGTAACTTCCCCATTTGGTTCAAAAGGTCATTTTCAATTGATCATATTTGGAAACTAAGACCTAGTTATAACCCACAAATCCATCTAGAAAATACATCATCTCATAACCTACCACGGACTAAAGAATCTATTCCATAGGAGAGAGAGGGAAATTATCATTTTTAGAATCTTTATACAAATTGGAATGACTCCATTTTTCTTCCTAATTGGAACCATATTATAAATCCATTGAGAGTGTCTAACAAGTAAAATAATTCTTTCTTGTAGCAATTTATTCAATTCATTTTTTATTTGTTGTTCCAAGTTGGGATGATTTTTTCTAAATTTATGTTGGACTGATTTGACATCATATTTTAGTGGAATTACATGTTGAATAATTGAAGTATCATAGGTTTTTAGATCATTATATGTCTAGGAAAATTATCTTTGTATTTTTTCAATAGATTAATAAAAGAAAAATGCTCTGATGGTGTGCAACCTAATCCAAGATTAACATTTTGTGGATTTTCTTCAGTTCCCAAATTTATGATTTCAAATTTCATTGAGGAACTATTTGTTTTGCAATTACTTCGTGTTTTAAATCTATCTTGAAGATCGTACAAATTTTATATTTTAACTATAGATTTTGGAATGATGTTTTCAAGCTTAGCTTTATAATCTAGTGAAGGAGGATTAATTTTTGAATCATGTTGATTTTCATTGACGATTAAGTATTTATATGTGTTTTCTTGTGTAAGAAAACTTATAATATGCTCATCATCGTTAAAAACTCTCTAGTTGGTTATATTGCCAGGAACATATTGTTGATTAATTGGGTTGGTTGTCATTGATGTCAACCCTTGAAGAAAGTTCAGTAGTGAATTTTGGTAGCACAATGGTTTGGGTAATGGAACCAAGTTTGTTTGATGTATAATGGTATGATTTTTGATATATTTCCAGGTAAGACTATTCTATATGGATAGTACATGTCATTCCATTTCTGGTGGTATGTGGAACGTCACATAACTCCTCACGGTTAGAGAGTTATGGCCATGTGAAGTTGGAGAACCCTCATGAGTCATCTAGAATCACCAAAAGGTCAAAGTAGTCAAAGTGGTTGCAAAGAAGAAATTATTTAAATAATAAAGTGAAGTGACGAGTGTACTATAAGTCAAAGTGGATAGAAAAGAAATTATTTAAATAATAAAGTTAATGGAGAAATTACTAAGTGGNTCTCATTTTTAATCACACTTGAGCATATTGAATATCTACAAGTGACTGAGGTAGCCAAAGTATATCTAATCTGAATTTCATAGGGAAGATGAAGTAAAGAAGTCTGAAATTCAAGGGAGGATAAATTCCTTTGATGATGCTTTCTAAGGTATGTTATTTATAGGTCATCTCACCATTTTCGCAATAAACTTTTTTATAGAATGATTCATACCATGAAATTGGGTGGTCGTTGAGGAAACATATCCAAGTAGCTGTGATACAAATTTCAGCTTGTGGGTCATTGTATTTTTGGAGTTACCCTACGTGGAAAATAGGGTTTGTGGCTAGTCTTGAAACTAATCTAAAACAAGTGTTTTGGGTAAAAACATCATAAATTCTTCATAACAGATCCAAATTTAGTAAGAACAAATGTATTGGTTAGATTACAGTCTTTAGTATTCTGTGTACAATTTTCATATCCATACAACAAATATTCTGTGAGGGGCACGCTCTACAAGTTTTCTCTCTAGAATAAGCCAGAATTCAATAAGGTATGTCATTTTTTCTATAACTCCTTTTATGAGAGAATCCAAGTAGTGAAACCTGTAGGAATTGCATAAAAGATTCTTAAGAACATTGTGTACTATTTTCAAATCTTTATTCATTACAGGTACATAGTTATCATTATTGCAAGTTAGGGTTGTTGACTAATCCAAAATTAATCATGTGAGACTAAAGAAAAGTTTGATGAAAATGCTAGTCTCTTGTTGTTAAATTTAAGGAAGGTTTGTAGGTATGTGATCATATACACTAGGTCTATTACAGAGTTACAAATCATATTTGGATGATGAAATTGATGAAGGATTTTGGTTGAGGTACATGCTGGGTACATGGTTGAGACAAGTAGTTGATGAGTTGGCACATACATGAGGTGTATAGTTGATGATGTTGGTACATATTGACGAGTCATAGTTTATGTGTATTTTATGCATGATTGGTACATATTTGGTGCATGGTTGATGCACTCGTTGATGGTATAGGTTGAGGTACAAGTTGGTGCATGGTTGATGCACTTGTTTATGGTACATGTTGATTACAGGTTGTTTGGTATAGGTTGTTACAAGTTGGTTGGCTGCAGGTCAGTGGTATAGGTTGTTACAGTGGTATATCGCAAGTGATAGTGTGAAAGTGGTTCCATCATTGTACTTCTACATCAGGGAGGTTGGATGGGGAAAGAATAAGTGGTTGTATCCACCTTCCAGTTGTAGCCGAAGAACATAAGGGGTTGTAGCCTCCTTTTGGTTGTAGTCAGAGAATTGGGGAGTTGGAGCTTCCCTCAGGTTGTAGCCTGAGAAAGTAGGGGTTTGGAGCCTCCTTCCAGTTTCAACTAGAAAACAAAGGAAGTTGGTGCTTCCAATGAATGTAATTCTTAAAGACATATAAGAAAACTCATTCTGTGGTTTTCTCCTGCTTTGGGTTTCCACATAAAAACACTGGTGTACTGTGTATGTGTATGATTGATCATTTGTTCATTGTTTATTTACTCAGCAACTATTGGATGATAATGCTAAATTGAAATAACACTTGCATTTTATGGATTATATTGATCTATTACTGATTCACACCCCCCCCCCTCTTAGTAATCCAACAATTGGTGTCAGAGAAGGTTCCTTCATAAATCAGTTTAACCACTAAAAGGTAGATCATGGAGAGAAACGACATGTATAAAAATGTAATAACACAGTTTGATGGACATAAGTATGCATTTTGGAGCAGAAGTATGAAAAAATATATATAGGCACAGGGATTTAAAATTTGGCAATCCATTGTAGATGGATACAAAGAAACAACAGTTCCGCCGAAAAATGAAAGAGCAATAAAAATTGGGCAAAATAATTCCAAAGACACAAATGCACTTATGAATCATCTTTGTAAATCAGTATACACCAAATTTATACATTGTAAATCCGCTAATGATATTTGGGACAAGCTTCAAAATATTTATGAAGGAGATTCAAAAGTCAAAGAAACAAAGCTTCAAACTTACAGAGGTAAGTTTGAAAAACTAATGATGAAGGAAGATGATTATATTGCAGCTTACTTATTACGATTCGATGAAACAATAAATGAAATCATAGGATTGGGAGAAGAAATTAAAGAATCTGTAATTCTTCAAAAGGTACTAATATCTCTTCCTATGAGATTTGATCCCAAGATATCAGCACTAGAAGAAAGAGAATATATATACTCAATAAGCATGGGCGCACTACATGGAAGATTCATAGCATATGAAATGAGAACTGAATAGGAAAATCTAGATAGAAAAGAAGTAGCTTTCAAAGCATCCAAAAGGCCAAAGAAAAAGGGAAAGAAAAAAGAAAAAGAACATAGTAGCAACATTGACATATCAAAAGATGATGAAGAAATGGCCAACTTTTTTAGAAGATTAAACAAGGGAACCAATGACAGATATAAAGGTAAGTTTCCATTGATTTTTTTTAATTTTGATGGTATTGGTCATTTTGCTAATAAATGTCCTCATAATAAAAATAAGAGGAATGATGAATATTACTCAAATAGAAAACAAACATATAAAGGAAAAAGAAACACAAAGAAATCTTTCAAGAAAATCTTATGCACCAACCAAGACATATCCTCATTAGATGAAGATGAAGTCAGTGATAGTGAGATAGAAAGAGTTATATTCATGGAAGTAGAAGACTCGGATAAAGAAGACACCGAAGAAGAATATGAAGAGGCAAAATTCGACTACCGAGAAGAATTGTTGTGTGCCATAGAAGTTATAAGAAGAGAAAAGAAGAAAAACAAGAAGCTACAAGAAGAACTAGATAAGAAAGAAGGCACTTAGGAACTAGAACAAATGATCACAAATTTGAAGGTTCAAATAGAAGAAGATAAAAGAATTGAAGAATCACTCAAAGAACAACTAGAAGAAAGAGACAAGATCATTGGAAATTTGGAAGCAAATATTGTCACATTAAGAAAGGATCTTCAAAAGAAAAATATGTAGAACAACTCAAAAGTTTTGGATGGCATTATCAATAGTCAAAAGCCTCATCATGAAAAGTTTGAACTTGGATACAATCAAACCAAAAAGTGATCAAGCTCCAAAACAATAGAACAATAAACATATCTAAGAATCTATGTAGCAGAAACAATAAAAGGGGATAGGAAGACCTACAAGGAACATTACAAGGACACTCCTCCACCGAGACGATTCAGATTCCAGAATCAATGACCGACAAAAACAGATAGGTGTCAGGAAGAAGAAGGATTCATAAGAGCAACTCCTTTCAAAAGATCTTCAACTCCCAGGTATCAAACTATGTTTTTTGGTTTATGTTATGCATGCAATAATTTTGGACATAAAGTTGTGAATTGCAGAGTTAACAGCAGGAACATAAAAAAAAATGAATGTCATACACAAAAGGGTTATCCAAGAAGGCCTAGTGAAACACATAGAAGAATTTACAACAGGTTTGAATCATTGATCACTGAAGTGGAATTCTACAAGTGTAACAACTTTGGATACATGGCCAAATATTGCGGAATGACAGTCCCTCCTAGAGAACCACAATAGAAAAACAATAGTCACAGATAGGAACCTCAGAAGAGGACATGGATAAGAAAGAAGAATCAATATAGAAATGAAAAATGCACACTCGTTCTACAATATAAGCAGAACAAACATAGTTGGTATGTTGAAAGTGGTTGTTCAAAATACATGAAAGGTGATAAAGACAAGTTTCTTACATTAAGAAAGGAAAGATATGGATCAATATCCTTTGGAAATGATGATTCAGATAAAATCATTGGAAAAGGCACAGTCATAATTGGAAACAAGAATACCAAGGGAGAAAATGTTCTACTAGTAGAAGATATGAAACATAATCTTCTAAGTCTAATTCAAATGTGTGACCAAGGTCATAAAATTAATTTCAATTCACAGAAGTGCGAGATAAGAAAAGAAGGTTCAGGAAAATTGATTGCAACATCTGCAAGAACTTCAAGCAACATATATGTACTAAGTGAAATTGAAAATGAAAAGTGTTGTCTAGGAAAGGAAGATGAAGGATGTCTATGGCATAGAAGAATGGGTCACGTACACTTTGAAAACCTTGTCAAAGTCAGCAGAAAGGAAGTTGTTAGATAAATTCCACAGATCACGAAACCAACCAACACTTTATGCAAACATTGTCAACAAAGAAAGAAAACAAAGACCAAGCTCAAATCAAAAGAATAATCAATGACAAGACCACTATAAATTGTGCATACAGATCTAGTTGGACCAACTACAACAAAGGGTTTAAAATGTGAGAAATAATTTATGTTATTATTTGATTATTATACAATAATGACTGAAGTTTTCTTTCTCGGGAATAAGTCAGAAGATTTTGAAAACTTCAAGGTCTACAATGAAATGGTTGAAAAATAAATGGATTCAAAAATCAAATGTTTGAGATTTGATAATGGAGGAGAGTTCACTTCAAAGGAATTTATGGACTACTACAATAGACATGGAATAAAAAGGCAATTCTCCATTGCTAGGACACCTCAACATAATGGAGTTATTGAAAGAAATAACATGACCATACAGGAAATGACTCGAACAATGCTAATGGATTCCAAATCGACAGATATTTTTCAGACACTGTTGGACATATTGTCATTGATGTCAAAATCCGATGTCATTACGTTATAATGATGAGTTGGTATGAAAAAAGAGAAGAAAATCCATGTACAGAGGAATAAGAAATTAAGATCTTAGGATGGTTAGTGATTGAAGATCAGAAGCTCATAAGGGAAAGAGCATTGCAAAAACATGATTAGATCAAGTCGTGATCGTTAGATACACAAGCGCCAGATCAAGGGCAGGGATTGATTGCGGAGCACGAAGGGATAATTAAACAATGCGTTAATTCCAATCCCGCAATTAGTCTAGACAATCAGATTACAAGAGAAGGACTATTGGAGGACTGGTCAACGATCAGATCAAGTTAAGACCGTTGGATATGAAAGCACTAGATAAAGGGCAGGGATTGATTGTGGAGCGAGAAGGGAGAATTAAACAACAGATTAATTCCAATCCCGCAATTAGTCTAGACTATCGATCGTCACCCGCCAATAGATCTACAATTGCCATCAGTTCCACTACCAAACAAACAGTTTCCCTTGTGAAATGCAACGATAATTTTAAACGTCGTGCTAGTTGAGGACCCCACAATCATCCTTGATCGTTGATCTATTCAAGGAGAATTCTCGACCGTTGGATCATGGAGGAAACTTGCATGAAGAAGGAAAAGAATCATGTCTGTTGATGTAGATTTCGAGACAAATTAGGATCGTCAGATCGAGGGGAAGTCAGAAGAATTAGATATCAACTGACATATCTGAAGCAGGAGATTCAAAAGATATCTTAGTCATTGGATTAAGGCTGAGTAGAACAACAGTTAACACCGACACTGACTACTTCAGAGAAAAGAAGCCCATAACGGGTAAGATTACCCGAAGGTCGAAGTCCCGAAGTGGACATAAGTTATCTGATCTGAGGAACACTTTGGATAATATACCGACCGTTGGATCGAGTAAAGTGGAAGGACATTGTAAGCCACAAATGTTTCGAAGAGGACATGAGTTGTTTGATATGATAAATATTTCAGGAATCATATTGACCAACCGATCTATATAAAGTGGAAGGATAGGATAAGCAAATATGAAGGTCAAATCCCTGAAGTCCCGAAGTAAATGAGGACCATCGGATCTCAAAAAAACATGATGATCATTGGATCATAATAGTGGTCAAAATTTGGTGCTAACCACTTCGACAGAAAAGGGTTGCGAACAATTAAGAATACCCAAAGGTCAAAGTCCCGAAGTGGACATGAGTCGTCCGATCTGAGGACCACTTTGGGAAGTATTTCGACCATTGGATCAAGTTTAGTGGAAGGACAAAGTAAGCCACAAAGTGTCACTAAGTAGATGCAAGCCTTCTGATCTAAGGAACACTTCGGGAAATATCGTGACCGTTGAATCAAGGAAAGTAGAAGGATAGGATAAGAAAGGAAAAAGGATTGATATCCCGAATACCCGAATTCTCGATAGTTGTTGGATTGAGTTAATATTTTTTAGGTTAAATGAGGACCATCGGATCTGGAAAAAATATGATGGTCGTTGGATCAAAATAATGGTCAACTTTGGCACTGACCACTTCAACAAAAAAGGATTCAGAACATATGAGTTCACCCGAAGGCTGAAGTTCCAAAGTTGTTCTCAACCGTCAATCTGAGATACATTTCAAGAGTTAGGACAACTGTTAGATCCAGGAGAAGAACATGTGCTACATCAGGAGATCTACATCCATACGGACACGTGGCACAATCAGATGATGACAAGTGTCAAAGTGCATTTGGCATTTCAGGTATGCATAAGTCACGAATCTAAGTGACATGTTGTAGCCACTCAGTCAGTGCCACATAAAAAAGTGACGACAACAAGTTACATCACTCTAGAAGTTTTTACTTCAGGAGTTTCACCACTAGAAAATACCCAAAGTCCTGAAGTTCTGAAATGAATGAGAACCGTTCATCGTCAGGGGTGATTTTAAGGATGGAAATTTATTTTAAAATGTAGAAACCTTGGAGAATCTTACTAATATTTCATATTCCAACTCTGAAATGTTTGTGATATTTTTATAAAAATATTCAAATTTCTAAGGATTTTATATAGTTTGTATAAATTTTTGGCAATTTTTAAGGTAAAATAATTTTATCCTATAGAATTTGGGCGAATCATTTTTAGAATAGCGAATATTTTTTGGGGGAAAACCATGGAAAATTAGCCCATGAGCGAAATTTAGCCCCTAAAAGAATCCTTGTTCATCGTGCAAATAAAATCCAACCATCCGATCTACTTTGGCGAAATGAAATTCGGAAGATTGAAGGACTGTGAAGGAGAAATTACCTAAAGTGTTGAATGTTGAAGTCAACACTAACCGTTGATCTAATTCGGGAGCATTCTCGAACATTGATCTAGTACAGTGGAAGGATATCATAAGTGGAGGTGTCAACCGACAACAAGCGATCACCACTGTTGTATGACGTATTTGGTAGGTAATCGCTTTGGAGGAATTGTTACTCTAGAATTCAAGATCCATGAATAGTTGAAGTTCCAAAGTAAATGAGAACTGTTCATCTCATCGTGACATTAAAACGTGATCGTTGATTATGATAAGTGATCAATAAATTGCTTGGCTTAGCGCCTGGTCACCACCTACAGTCATATGGAACAAAGAAACAAAGAGTGAAAGAAGAGGCAACACTAGGAACATCACTTAGACAATAATCCCATGGTTTTGAGAATATGGTCATATGTAAACAGTTTGAAGGAAGCGCATCATACATAATTAATTCGACATAGAGTTAGCACTAAAACAATACAGAGAATCGACATAAGATCAAATATGATCTGTTGGTGAACTGAGAATGCAACATAAGCATGAGAACGATATGATGAGTCGATCCATATATGTGATCAACTCATGAAGACAAAATAACCTACACACAATAATGATTAAGAGAGTTAAATCATGACCATTATGAATAAAGGATAAAAGGAAAAATGATATTATTTAAAGTTTAGTATTACCATTTAAATGAAAAGGTACAATGGTTCAAATATCAAAAGACACAATGATTCAAATTCACACCAGTTGGAAGGCTATATAAACAAGAAAGAATGGTAAGAATAAAGAGTAGTTGAATTTGTTGAAGTATATATGTTTATATATAATCAATTGAATGAAGGTTCATTCTATCAGGTTGGTGCCTGTTTATAAGTTGGGTCTCTTATGAGGATTGAATTCTTCACATCTCATTTGCATCTAAGATCAACAAGTTGGGACTTGTTATGAGGGTTAGATTCCTCATTTCTTAGTTGGATCTGAGAACTACAAGCTAGGTCTTGTAACAGAGAGTTGGGTCTCTCATAATTGTTTGAATATGAAATTAAAAGATTGATCTTATGTATTCATTCAAGTTAAATATACAAATAAAGTATTTATTCTTTTATATATTGATTGAGAAAATGAAATAAATATTTGTTGTTCAGTTAATTTATGAAAAGTGGAAAATTGTCCAAAGTTTTGTGACATTGATTCACCCGCCCTCTCAGTTTCAAGTATCCATTTCAACAGACACATGCAGTGCATACAATAATTCACATTCAAAACAGAGTAATGCTTATAAACAAAAATGAAAAAACTCCCTACGAGCTATGGAAAATGTAACGACCCTCATCATTACGACTGCCTGCGAAGAAACAAAAAAGCAAACGGAAATAACGACAGCAATTAAACAATGCATCTTGACGACGAACACCACACACGCATATCAAGAAACAGTAAACAATGAATCATCATACTAGCACATCGGGTAACTGGACAAAACATGCAATAATAAAAAGATGGATAATACCGACTACCCGCCCGACACATACAAGATTACACCTATAGGATAAAGGAAAATTTCAACGACCCGACACAATGGATTCAATGACCAGTAACTGGATTCCTCTACAACATGCACAACCAAATGCATTGAGGAATTACACAATCTGGTACCAACATCAATTGCAACGACAAACACCCACATCAGGAAGCACAAGACTCTGGCAAGGTTATCATTCACATCTATCCGATAGGGCGCGCAATGATCACCTCATCAGGAATCACTTCGTCACAAGGCGATAGGCGTGACTGTAACCATGGCGCAACATAGCATAAATTGACCCTTATCCCAAGATAAATCCAACGTGCTAAGAGACCAAATCCACTGACAAGAAGACTATTCCCATGCACCCAAGCAACAAGTCGACACGACGCACAATCTCAAAATACATTGCACAAGATATTAAACAACTTTGCCAACAAACTATAAACCATTAGTCGTTTAAGAAAGACGTCTAGGTGTGAAGGAGTGAACTATTATGCACTTAACATAATAAAATTTACGTTGTCAACAAAATATGTGTTGTCCATTAATATAATAAAAGTGAACTACCATAAGCACTTAACATACTCTAATTTGTGGAACAACAAATTAATCGTTGTCTACTATCAATAAGATTTATAACATAAGACCCACATGAACCATAAATATCGTTGGATAAGTAAATATGGATGAAACATGGATTACACTACTATGAAAAACATCGTTGAGTGAATAACATTTACGATGCGAATAAATATCGCTGTGGATATCTTTCATAAATAGGGATGAAATTATTGTGCGAGTAAACCCTTACAGTGTGATTAAAAAGGATGAAATTACTGTGTGAATAACCTTCATGGTGGGGATTAAAGGATGGAAATGCAACCTAAATGTATGTTGCCTAGCATACATTGTTGAAAGAAAATGTGAGTTCATTGTTGAGCAAAATTCTAGCATTTTAAAAGGAGATTTTGTCTAAGTTATCGTTGTCTAGTAAATGAAGGCTATTAAATATTTTGTTGAGCGAAATTCTATCAAATGAAGGCTATGAATAAATTCTTGTGTAAGCCTCATTAAAACGCAACAAGTAGGTAAGGAAACGTTGAGTAAATATAAAGTTGTTGAATTACATTCAACGGAGAAATTACACTCCATAAAAATACAATAATATCTATCATAAAATCGCTAGATGAAATCGTTGTCATGTACAACAACAAGCAATTAAATCGCTATCCAATAGATCTACACAGACATGAAAATGTTGTCCTTCAATTTCGTTGTCAACGGTCAATGAAATCGCTGGTATAAATTAAACATGAAAATCACTGTGTAAATTAACATAACTATAGATAACTATGATCCAAAAATATCGTTGGCATAGAGCATTATAAAATCATTGTGCATATCATTGTCAACAATATGGAAATGCAAGCATATATATCTATTGAAACACAGACCTATATATGGAAACGCAATCTGGAAAAACATATTTAAACGCAGGCATATATTATTTGGCTATCCATCGCTATCCTTCAACTGAACCAATATAATTTTTTGTTATTTAAACTGGAATAAGTATAATAATTCGTTGTCCTTAACTGATATAATTATAATAACTTCGCTATCCTTTAATAAATATCAAAAACGCCATCATACAATTAAGTTTCACTGTCATAAACACAATCATACCATTATGCTCACAATAATTAAATAATTCCTTGTAAACATTAATAAATTGTTGTCAACTGTTATTCTAATGCGATCAAATGCAGTGGTAACGGATGGGTGTATTCGCGGTGTCTGAACTGGGTATTTCGCCCAGAATTAGTGGTGAAAAAGTTGTTCATATGCCAGTATTGCGGTGCAATAATGATATGATTTTGCTGTCTAAAATATACAATATGATAGAAATCAGATTGATAAGGTTTTAAAAAAAAACATTGATAGAAATGGTTGTTCTAACAATTATATTTTAGGGAAGCAAAGTTTTAACAACGCAGAGAATTAACTATCAATGTAGCAACGTTATTACATATATCCATTTAAATATTCAAACAACTCATTAGATATCGGTTATCAATATATCCATTAGATATCACAATGTTACTACTGCAACATATATCGCAAACAAATAAATCAAAGAATTAACAATCCTAAACGCTAGAATAATCAAAACTCAGAGATTTTCCATTTACAACACTAGGTAAATCGCGGAGTAAAGGTTGTGCTTTATGCCAAAACTCGAGGAGTAAAAGCAGTGTAGGGAAACAATAAAATTCATGGAGTAAAAATGTCTATAAAATGATAAACGCTGAGAAAATTTGGGGAGGATGCAGAGATTTGCATAAAGGAAACACAGAGATCAGATGTCAATCAATCAAAGACGAATCAATCAACACAAAGATACTCAAACACAAAGACGCAAGGATATATCATTCCACAATAATTCAATCAAAATGCAAGGATGCTCATTCTCAGAAACAAAAGGATATGAGATTGATCGTAAGAGAAAAATGCAGAGATAAATCAGTGGTAGATAGATGGGAAAAATTATCCTTCACTCATCATCCATGCACAGAAAAGAAGGTCATTTGAACCTATAGGTCTTTAAACACCAAAGTGATGACCATCGATTCAACTCCTAGATGACTACTCAGGTATGGACTGATGACCTAGGGATAAGGGTGGAAGATAAAGCATAATCTTTCATAATAATCAATCAAACCCAAACATATAAGTTATTGAAATCATAATTTGGGTTCGCCAAGGGAAATCCATTCAGAAAACAACAAGAAAGATAATTACAGTACCGTAGGAAAGAAGGTGAAATATTAAACTAAGTACAGAGAAATAACACGTGTAAATTTAATTTCCTTGCAAGTAACATTTTAAACCGGTGTACCTTAGCCAAAGGCGACTGCTCAATAGTTTTTTTCCCATGCGTGCTTCATCCAGCTTCCTCTTGCTGACCCATGTGACCTCACTGGACAACGCTAGGGTTACTCTTCTTCCTGCTGAGCCCCCCGAGCTGTAAAGGGGCCACACACACTATACCAGAGAACAACTAGCACCCAATCACCTCGCAAGGTTGAGCTACCACTCGTTACCCGAGATGGGCATCCCAACTCCCACAAGAGAAGCTCATTCAAGACAAAATTCAGTAGCGTAATATTACGCAAAAATATGAGAGATCCATACTCCTCCTCCTCCATCCTTTTTATAGAGTTTTTAAGTGATTTCTTTCCCAAATTCTCATTTAATTTCTTTTTCATTAATTTAATGAGAAAAAACCTCCCCCATACACGTGTCACCCATCCCCCTAGTTGCACCAGAAAATTAATTTCATTAATTATTTAATTATTCCTATTTCCCTCACCCACCTAAAAGCATTCCTAAAAACACTCCTTGGTGTCCCCATATTCCCTTACACATCTTAAATGACTTGTGGCTTTACTAAATTCCTAGTTGAGTTCATAATTAGAAGTTATTAAAGGGAAGATTCCTTACTAGGTTAGACATTCAACTTTTTCCTTAAGTTGCCCTTTTTCTTTATGTTTCCCCTTTTCCCTTTAGTTTCCTATTTCTTTTAAGTTTCCCTCTTTTCCCTTTTTAACTAAAACTCAAATTATCAAGTGTAGAAAAAAAAAACCATTTACCCATTTTTCTTTTTAATTAAAAATTAAATTAGCATATGTAGATAAAACAATCATTTCCCTTTTAAAATTTTAATCCCCCATTGTAATTTGATTTTAATAATATAATTGAATTTCTTACCCCCTTCTTGTTACATGTTTAGTTATGACTATTTTGTTTTAACCACATGTGTTACTTAGAGCTAGATTTTAATTTCACTAGGATGGGAAACATTTTTATTAGGGAATTTGTTTTTAAATCTCACTTATCACATCATTCATTTTAACGCTGACTAGGTTTATTCACTTACCCATTGAAATCACAATGTGCCCTTCAGGACGCACTAGGTTCTCCAAGGGTGCCACTCACCTTTTTCCATTTTCCTTTCACGATGTGCCCTTCAGGACGCACTAAGTTCTCCAAGGGTTCCACTCACCTCCTTCCATTTTCCTTGCGCGACGTGACCTTCGGGACACACTATGTTCTCCAAGGGTGCCACTCATCTCTTTCTATTTTCCTTGTATGATGTGCCCTTCAATACGCACTATGTGCTCCAAGGGTGCCACTCGCCTCTTGAATGACTTGCTAGACATAAAAAGACCTTGGAGTCAATACTCCACCAGGTGATCTTGTGGGAGACTAAGGGCCTCTAAGGAATAAGTCCCCTGCCTTATTGCATACCCCTTAGAATCATCGTGAATGACTGTCGCAGTCTACCCTCATGGCATCGTGGGTCTTCTCTAACTAGGTAATAATTAACCTACAGTTCAACCCACGACAGGAGTACTAGTAGGTTGTGGTAGGGCTTGTTGTCCACACCTCTCCCTCAAGTATCTGGTTGTACTATGTGACCCCTCTACTCCACATGTGAGTCTATTCGAAAAGCTATCATCAGTCTGCATCCATCAACGAATCATGTCAGCAACAATAATTAATCATCATAACATATAATCATATGTACATGTGTCACATCAATAACATTCAAACCCAACAATCCACTCCCTGACTTGATCCAGAGTTCAAGGGATTTCATCGATGCTTTTTCATCCTCAATGTCCAAAGTCCTACACACTCAGAAGGACCCAATCAATAGCACATGTCTATGTAAATATAACAAAATAACATATCATCATATCCATAATGCCTCATAATCATAATCAAATGACCAATAGTATAATAATCTGGATCACTTGCAAGAAAGTGTCCTCAAAGAATAGTCCCCGAGGTGTAGGAAAGTCGGTGATAGAGTGTGATATTAAGGCACTCTGTGATATTAAATTCACCGGTTCAAAACCCGTGGGGATAAAAAATCCAACCATGTTAAGGGTTGGTGTGGCTCAGGTCAGGTGCGATCCCTGGGTGATTTTGACGGCTTAGATGTCCTTGAGTCATGGTTTCTTAGCCACAAGTTAGTCCCACATGTCATGGACAAACTAACAAACAAAAAAAAAAGTGTCCTCAAAGAATAAGTTTTCCCAGGGAGCGCAAGAGCAGGATGTTACATACACCCCCTCTTGTTTTAAATTTCGTCCCGAAGTTTCACAGTATATAAGGGCCAAAATAAAGTGTATCACCATATCATAAGTATATCTATCAACAAAAATGGAAACTGTTGGCGCATATCATATGCGTCCTCCGAGGTCATCGAGTGCAGAATATAGTTGTCCCACTGGACCTTGGCATGATCTACTGTTCGACGTCGTAACTGTCGAATGCGGTGGTATAGGATGCATATTTTCTCACTCGTGAGTGCACCCTCATCCGATACCTACAAGGTACTTAAGTCAAAACATGTGTAGGATCACTAACATAATGCCTCAAATAGAGACGTTAAAGACATCGTGCATATGCATCAAGGATGAGGCAAGGCTAGTCAATAGGCCATGGCCCTCTCTTTTCCACAATCTCGCAGGATCCCACAAACCTAGGAGATAGTTTAGAACCATTTCCAAACTTGATCGAACTCTTATGCAGTTTCACCCGCAAGAATATGCGATCTCCACATCATAACTATAGTCAACACTACGTGCATTGGCATAACTCTTATGTCGATCATGCGCTTCCTTGATCATTTGTCTTATAGTTTTCATTTAATATAACATTTCTTGGATCGCTTCTACTCCCACTAGGACCCTATCCTCAAGCCCATATCAACTTAAAGGCGTCTAACACAGTCGCTCGTAAAGAAACTCGAAAGGCGCCATCTTAATGGTTCTTTGATAACTGTTGTTATATGTGAGTTCTATCAGTGGCAAGAATTCTTCCCAACGCTTCGCTTGGTCTATCATGTACATGCGCAACATGTCCTCCAAGATTTGTTCTGTTTGTTCATCTGCCCATCTATCTCCGAATGATACGCAATACTAAATTTAAGTTGGGTTCCCAATTCCTCTTGGAAACTAGTCCAAAATCGTCCAGTAAACACTGATCCTCGATCGGATATATTCCTCTTAGGCATGCCATGCCCTCACAACATCTTTGAGTAAACTCTAGCTATGTCTGATGCCTGATATGTCATACACACAGGAATAAATGAGCACTCTTTGTTAGAGTGTTGACTACCAAAAAAATCGATTCGTGTCTCATTATCATTAGTGGAAATCCAACAATTAAATCCATCGAATTTCCCTCCCATTTCAATTCAGGAATAGTGTGGATGTAGTAATCCTACTGGATTTCTATGTTCAGCCTTCACCTGTCGGCATTATATACATCTTTCCACGTAGTTGACTATGTATTCCTTCATTCCTTTCCATAAGAATAAGGATTTTAAGGTCTTCCCTCATCTTCGTGACTCCAGGATGAGCCATGTATACCGCTCTGGGAGCCTCATTTAGGATCAAGCTCCTCAACTTGTCGTTGGGTGGTACATAAATTCAACCTTTAAATCTCAAAGATATATCGTTGTCCATAGTAAATCCTTCAATTTTGGTACCATCATTGTGTTTTGTCAGAAAAAAATCCTTGACCTCTTTGTACCAGTCATCTTCGCACTGTAAAGTTATAATCTTTTCGCATAGATTCATCTGAAGAGGCATCACCGAAAATATGCACAGTCTCCGACTCAATGAATCAAACACTATGTTCATTGTTCCCTTTGTGTAAGTAATCTCGAAATCGTAGTCGCTAAGAAATTCCAATTAACGTCGTTGTCATGAGTTCAGGTCGCTTTGCGTAAAGATGTGTTATAGTCCACAATGGTTCGTTTTTAGTTCAAATTTTCACCCATTAAGGTAGTGTCTCCAAACTCTCAAGGAATAAACAATGGCTAACCACTCCAAATCGTGTGTTGCATAGTTCTCATCATGAATTCTCAATTTTCTCGAGATGTAAGTGATCACTCGACCGTCTTATATCAAGACTCGGCCTAAGCCTTCCTTGGATGCGTAATTGAATACCAAGAAGTCTGTGTCCATGTCAGGGACCTTCAGTATTAGTTTCGTTGTCAACAGCTCATTGAGATTTATAATTTCCTTCACACATTTCTCGATCCAAACAAACTTCTTGTTCTTCTTCTGTAATTCCGTAATCGTATTTTCTATCTTTGAGAAACCCTCGACGAACCGTCGATAATATCATGCTAAACCCATGAAGCTACGTACTTCCAGGACATTCATTGGAAAATGCCATTCCATAATAGCCTCGACCTTTGTTGGATCCATGGTGATACCTTCACCAGAAATGACATGTCCTAAGTAAAGAATCCTCGATTGATAAAACAAGCATTTATAAAATTTCCCAAACAATTTGTTCTCTCACGAGCACTGTAGTACCTAGCGTAAGTGTTCGTCATGCTCCTCCATTGTCCGAGAGTAAATAAAAAATATCGTCAATGAATACTTGGATGAACTTGTTTAAGTATTCACGGAACACCGCGTTCATCAAGCTCATAAATACCCCAGGGGCGTTTGTCAGTCCAAAAGGTAAAACAATAAACTCGTAATGTCCAATTCTCATATTAAAGGAAATCTTAGCGACGCCATCCTCCTTGATCCGTAACTGGTGATTCCTTGATCGCAATTCGATCTTTGAAAACACCAATGCACCTTTCATCTGAATGAACAAATCATCATTCCTTGGAAACGGGTACTGATTCTTGATCGTTGCCTTGTTCAATTGATGATAGTCAATGTAGAGTCTCCATGACCCATCCTTCTTCTGTATGAAGATAACAGGTGCACCCCACGGTGACACACTGGGACGTATAAGTCCCAGGTCCAACAACTCCTTTAGTTGCATTCTCAACTCCTATAAGTCTGGGGTCGACATTCGATAAGGCATTCTTGTTATCGGTTCAGTCCCCAGTTTTAGGTCTATGGTAACATCCAATTGCATCTCCAGCGACATCCCAAGTAACTCTTCAGGGAAGACATCCGCAACTCTCTTACCACCAAAAGGTGTTCTAGACCTTCCTCTACTCCCTTCTCATTTAATGCAAGGATCACATAAATCTTACATCCCTTGTGCATGCTCTTCCGTAGCTGCAAGGAAAAGATGAACCTCAGGGAAACTCCATGGTTCTGACCTACAATCACACGTATCCGTCCCTCATTTAACGCAAGGATCTCATAAATCTTACATCCCTTGTGCATGCTCTTCTATAGTTGCAAGGAAGAGATGAACCTCAGGGAAACGCCCTGGTTCTGACCTACAATCACACGTATCTGTCCCTCATCAACGATCAAGCTCAACCATTTCATCTTATAGTTGAGTATCGCCTCATGTGATTCCAACTAGTCCATACTAATCACGACATTATAAGATCCCAATATCGTTATGTATAGATTGGTCCTAGTGACAAACTCTCCCAGGTTAAGGATACATCCCATCACCTAGCCACCAACCTTCTGTTTGGATCCAGAAGCCATTCTACCAAGCTAAACTCATCCTGTTCGACTGCCTTTACCTTAATTCTTTTTAGCACTACCCCAGAAATGAGACTCTCTGAAGCACCTGGGTCTATCAAATACTAAGGGTCTGGTCAGTGATGGTACCTGACGTCTCAAGCACAGTCGACTGGTGCTCTGCCTGGTGGTTATTCACCATTGCATGAATTTGGTGGGACTTTCCCAAATCTCCCACGGTAGTGAGTCCGATTGACCCAGATGTTCTAGTCCTCTCTAATGGGAAGTCATGCTGGTAATGTGGCTCCCCACATTCCAACACACTTTCATCGGTACAGTATTTCTGGTACCCGAAGTAGAAGTTGAATCCTCACAATAAGGCTAAACATGAACTTGTTGACTTTACGTTTCTTGGTAATTTGGTGTGAAGCATACTGAAGCAGTTCCAAGAATGACCTCATACTCGGGCATCGTACGACCACCCTATCGCAAGGCATTGAACTCGTTGATCTGACGCTCAACGAATTCCTCAGAAATATACCTCTCCTGGAACCATTCCCATGACACGTCTTCGACGACCATGTTCAAAAGCAACAATATTGTCTTCCACCATAGAAGAGCGCTCCCCTTCAGTTGAAGACTGCCATGTGAACCTTCATGTTGGAAGTATATTCGTGAAGTGCAAAGCACAATGCCATAATCTCCCACCATGCCTCAGTGGCTACGCCATCCGGGGCACCAAATAACTCGAGAAATTTTACCTTCTTGAGTTCGTAGTGAATACTAATAGTACTGGTTCGGCGTGCTGTGGACCCTCAAGGGTACAAGCGCCCTAGAAACATCTCAGTACAGATGGTGAATCAAGGCCTCTGACAATATCTAGAATAACCTTGTTAGACCATCACCATCCCTTAAAACAATCGAATCCAACCCAAGGACTTGTTCTTCCCCTTGGGGGTTAGTCTCCTAGGGTGCGAGCACCTCTGGAGGCGTCGCACCTCCCTCCATGACACCATGTTGCAAACCTCTGTGTCATCCTCTAATCGATATCACCACATGGATACGTTAAGGTTTTAATTAGCGCTAGGTTAATACTCAAGGGTTTACTGTAGTGGAAATCCTGGTGATCCAAAGTCATAGGGTTGAACCCACTCTGATACCATATGTAACAACCCTCATCGTTACAACTACATGCGACACAACATAAAAGAATTTTTTTTTTTTAATTTTTTTTAGGAAGGACGACAATAACGACAACAGTTAAACAACATAGCTTAATGACGAACACCGCACACGCAGATCGGGCAATAGTAAACAATGACTCAACATACTCGAACATCGGGTAACTGGACAAAACATGCAATAATCAAAGGATAAATAATAAATACTACCCGCCCAACACAACGACTTCTAAGACCAGTAACTGGATACCTCTACGGCATGCACAACCAAACACATTGAGGCTTTACACAATCCAGTACTAACATCAATTACAACGAAAAAAACCCACATCGGGAAGCACAAGACTCTGACCAGGTTATCATTCACATCTATGCAACAGGGCACGCAATGATCCCCTCATCAGGAGTCACATCGTCACAAGGTGATAGGCATGACCATAACCATGGCGCAACATATCATAACTCAACCCTCATCCCAAGCTAAATCCAACGTGCTAAGAGACCGAATCCACTGAAAAGAAGACTATTCCCACGCACCCAAGCAACAAGTCGACACAACGCAAGATGACAATATGAAAATACATTGCACAAGCTATTAACGATTTCGTCAACAAACCATAAACCTTTAACTGTTTAAGAAAGACGTCTAGGTACGAAGGAGTGAACTATTATGCACTTAACATAATCAAATTTATGCTGTCAACAAACTATGTGTTGTCCATTAATATAATAAAAGTGAACTACCATAAGCACTTAACATACTATAATTTGTGGAACAACAACTTGATCATTGTCTACTATCAATAAGATTCATAACATAAGACCCATATGAACCATAAATATCGTTGTGTAAGTAAATATGGATGAAATATGGATGACACTAGTATGAAAAACATCATTGAGTGAATACCTTTACGGTGCGAATAAATATCGATGTGGATATCTTCCATAAATAGGGATGAAATTACTGTGCGAATAAACCCTTACGGTGTGATTAAAAAGGATGAAATTATTGAGTGAATAACCTTCACGGTGGGGATTAAAGGATGGAAATGCAACCTAAATGTATGTTGCCTAGCATACATTGCTAAGCAAAAATGTGAGCTCATTACTGAGCGAAATTCTAGCATTTTAAAAGGAGATTATGTCTAAGTTATCGTTGTCCAGTAAATGAAGGCTATTAGATATTTTGTTGAGTGAAATTCTATAAAATGAAGACTAAAAATAAATTGTTGTGTAAGACTCATTAAGATGCAACAAGTAGGTAAGGAAACGTTGAGTAAATATAAAGTTGTTGAATTACATTCAAGGGATAAATTACACTCCATAAAAATACAGTAATAGCTATCATAAAATTGCGAGATGAAATTGTTGTCATGCACAACATCAAGCAATTAAATCGTTGTCCAATAGATCAACACAGACATGAAAACGTTGTCCTTCAATTTCGTTGTCAACAGTCAATGAAATCGCTGGTATAAATTAAACACAAAAATCCTTGTGTAAATTAACATAATTATAGATAACTATGATCCAAAAATATTGTTCGCATAGAGCATTATAAAATTGTTGTGCATATCATTGTCAACAATATGGAAACATAGGCATATATATATATTGAAACATAGACCTATATATGGAAACGGAGTTCGGAAAAACATATTGAAATGTATGCATATATTATTTGTCTATCCATCACTATCCTTCAACTGAACCAATATAATTTTTTCTATTTAAACTGGAATAAGTATAATAATTCGTTGTCCTTAACTCATACAATTATAATAACTTCGCTATCCTTTAATACATATAAAAAATGCCATCATACAATTAAGTTTCACTGTCATAAACGCAGTCATATCATTATGCTCACAATAATTAAATAATTTGTTGTAAATATTAATAAATTGTTGTCAACTGCTATTCTAATGCGATCAAACACAATGGTAATGGCTGGGTGTATTCGCGGTGTCCAAACTAGGTATTTTGCCCAGGATTCGTGGTGAAAAAGTTTTTCATATGCTAAGATCGCGATGCAATAATGATATGATTTTGTTGTCTAAAATATACGATATGATAGAAATCACATTGATAAGGTTGTAAGCAAAAGAATTGATAGAAATGGTTGTTCTAACAATTATATTTTAGGGAAGCAGAGTTTTAACAACGCAGAGAATTAACTATCAATGTTGCAACGTTATTACAGATATCCATTTAAATATTCATACAAATCATTAGATATCTATTATCTATATATCCATTAGATATTGCAATGTTACTATTGCAACAGATATCGCTTATATCAGAAACAAATAAATCAGAGAATTACCAATCCTCAACGTTGGAATCATCAAAACTCAAAGATTTTCCATTTACAACGTTGGGTAAATCGCGGAGTAAAGGCTTTGCTTTATGCCAAAAATCAAGGAGTAAAACCAGTGCAAGAAACCAAGAAAATTTGTGGAGTAAAGTTGTCTATAAAATGATAAACGCTGAGAAAATTTGGGGAGGACGTAGAGATTTTCATAAAGGAAACACAGAGATCATATGTAAATCAATCAAATATGAATCAATCAACGCAGAGATACTCAAATACAAAGACGCAAGGATAAATCATTCTGCAATAATTCAATGAAAACACAAGGATTCTCATTCTTAGAATCACAAGGATATGAGATTGATCGTAAGAGAAAAATTCAGAGATAACTTAGTGATAGATAGCTGGGAAAAATTAATCCTTCACTCATCATCCATGCATAGAAAAGTAGGGAATTTGAATCTATACGTATTTAAACACCAATGTGACGACCGTCGATTCGGCTCCTGGCTGACTGCTCAGACATGGACTGATGACCTAGGGATAAGGGTGGAAGATAAAGCACAATCTTTCATAATAATAAATAAAATCCACACAGATAATCTATTGAAATCAGAATTTGGGTTCGCCAAGGGAAATCCATTCAGAAAACAACAAGCAAGATAATTATAGTACCGTAGGAAAGAAAGTGCAAGACAATGCATAGAAATGAAATCTTAAACCGAGTATAGAGAAATAACATGTGTAAATTTAATTTCATTGCAAGTAACAATTTAAATCAACGTACCTTAGCCAAAGGCGACTGCTCAGTAGTTTCTGTCCCACCCGCGCTCCTTCCAACTTCCTCTTGCCGACCAATGTGACCTCACCGGCCAATGCTAGGGGTACTCTTCTTCCCCCTGAGCCCCCTGAGCCGCAAAGTGGCCACACACACTATACCAGAGAATAGCTAGCACCTATATCGCCTCACAAGGTCGAGCTACCACTCGTTACCCGAGTTGGGTATCCCAACTCCCACAAGAGAAGCTCAGTCAAGACAAAATTTGGCAGCGTAATGTTACGCGAAAATATGAGAGATCCATACTCCTCCTCCTCCATCCTTTTTATAGAGTTTTAAAGTGATTTCTTTCCCAAATTCTCATTTAATTTCTTTTTCATTAATTTAATCAGAAAAAACCTCCCCCGTACACATGTCACCCATCCCCCTAGTTGCACCAGAAAATTAATTTCATTAATTATTTAATTATTCCTATTTCCCTCAACCACCTAAAAGCATTCCTAAAACTGCTCCTTAGTGTCCCCATATTCCCTTACACATCTTAAATGACTTGTGCCTTTACTATATTGCTAGTTGAGTTCATAATTAGAAGTTCTTAAAGGGAATATTCCTTACTAAGTTAGACATTCATCTTTTTCCTTACTTTTCCCTTTTTCTTTATGTTTTCCCTTTTTCCTTTAGTTTCCTATTATTTTAAGTTTCCCTCTTTTAACTTTTAACTAAAACTCAAATTAGCAAGTGTAGAAAAAAAACCATTTACCCCTTTTTATTTTTAATTAAAAATTAAATTAGCGTATGTAGATAAAACAATCATTTCCCTTTTAAAATTTTAATCCCCCATTGCAATTTGATTTTAATAATTTAATTGAATTTCTTACCCCCTTCTTGTTACATGTTTAATTATGATTATTAGTATTTTGACCACATGTGTTACTTAGACCTAGATTTTAATTTCACTAGGTTGGGCGACATTTTTATTAGGGAATTTTTTTAAATCTTACTTATCGCATCATTCATTTTAAGGCCGACTAGGTTTATTCACTTACCCGTTGAAATCATGACATTCCCTTCAGGACGCACTAGGTGCTCCAAGGGTGCCACTCGCCTTTTTTCATTTTCCTTGCGCGATGTGCCCTTCAGGACACACTACGTGCTCCAAGGGTGCCACTTGCCTCCTTTTGTTTTCCTTGTGTGAAGTTCCCTTCAGGATGCACTACGTGCTCCAAGGGTGCCACTCGCCTCTTTCTATTTTCCTTACGCGATGTTCCCTTCAGGATGCACTACATGCTCCAAGGGTGCCACTCACCTCTTCACTGACTTGGTAGACATCAAAAACCCCTGGAGTCAATACTCCGCCAGGTGATCCTGTGGAAGACTAAGGGCATCTAAGGAATAAGGCCCTTGCCTTATTGCACGCCCTTTAGAATCATCGCGAGTGATTTTCGCAGTCTTCCCTTACGACATCGTGGGTCTTCTCAGACTAGGTAATCGTTAACCTATAGTTTGAGCCACGACGAGAGTGCTAGTAGGTTGTGGTAGGGTTGTTGTCCACACCTCTCCCTCAAGTCTTTGGTTGTCCTGTGTGACCCCTCTACTCCACATGTGAGTCTGGTCAACAAGCTATCGTCAACCTGCATCCATCAACGAATCATGTCAGCAACAATAATTAATCATCATAACATCTAATCATATGTACATGTGTCACATCAATAACATTCAAACCCAACATTCCATTCCTTGACTCGATCCAGAGTCCAAGGGGTTTCATCAATGCCTCTGCATCCTCAATGTCCAAAGTCTTGCACACTCAGGAGGACGCAGTCAATAGCACCTGTCTACGTAAATATAAAAAATAACATATCATCATATACATAATTCCTCATAATCATAATCAAACGACCAATAGTATAATAATATGGATCACTTGCAATAAAGTGTCCTCAAAGAATAAGTTTTCTCAGGGCACGCAAGAGAGGGATGTTATAGAAAGGAAGACCCACAAATGTGAATCACTTCAGAGTATTTGGAAGAAAATGATACATCAAAAGAGAAGATGGAAGAATGGGAAAGTTTGACTCTCATGTTGACAAAGGAGTACTTTTTGGTTACTCAAATACAAGAAAAACATACAAGTGTTACAATATGAGGTTGAACAAAGTTGTGGAAAGGATCAATGTAACAATTGATGAAATTAGTGGATGAGAATTAAATGAAGAAGAAAATGAATCAATGGAACAACTTTACGAAGAAGAAGCAAAAGATGAAGAACAAGTAGAAGGGGAAGATGAAGAGGATTAGACAGAATTTGAAGAGCAAGTTTAGAAAGTGTCTCAAAAGACACCTAGCAAATGAGTACAAAAGAATCATCCTTTAGATAAGATTATCATAAACAAAGATACAGAAGTTGAGACTAGAATAATAATTTGTTCACCAGAACAAATCCACCTAGCACTCTCATATACAATTGAACCAAACAGTTTTGAAGAGGCCATGTTATAACCCTAAATTGCACCACACATGCTTACCTGGCATCATGCCAACTCATACCCCTTCTTTGCCAAAAAACTACTGAACAACTCTTCTAAAAACTCCATTTTTAAAAAGTAAACTCTAGCAAGCCCACTACAGCCCACGGTTATCCAAAAGAAAACTCTAGCAGGCCCACTACAGCCTGCGTGTAAACGCTAGCAGGCCCACTACAGCCCACATTTGCCTTCAGAATAAAAAAAAATGGAAAGTTGTCGACGGGACAAAAAGCTATGGGTCAGTTAATTGAAACTCCTAGCCATGCATGGCCGAGAGTTCGTCCAAAACCCTAGCTCCCTCTAGCCTATAAAAGACGGGGTAGGGGTACCATTTGGAAGAGGAAAAAAGATAGCAAAGAAACTCTGCCCAATTTCCGAATCCATTTGTCCCAACCCTTTAGCCTTTCCTCAAGCTTAAGGAGAATTAAAGCAAAGAAATTGGAGGACAAAGAAGAGGAGGAGCCCAGGATCAGGATCGAGGAATGGTGGCCGGTCTCTATCATTATTGTAAGTTGATTCATCTTGAGATTAATAAAATAATACTTTTCCCGTCCCAATGCACGAATTATTTATATTTTATTTGATTTATGCTTAATCTCTAACCCTCAAGTAGAAAAATAGCATGCATGCGTAGTGTTTTGTCTTGATTGCAGGATTGTCTTTGGAAGGAGCAGCGCAAGCAAGCGGACAAAGTGCAACGGAGGATCTACACCAAACATCAGTAAAAAGGTTAGTAGGTCTTTTCCATGGTTGTGTGTGAAAAAGGGGTTTGAGTTTTGGGGTGATAGGTTAAAAGTGATTTCTTTAAGGTCATGATCTGCGTACAAGTTCAGCCCTAGCTTGTTAGTCTGTAGGGTATTATTTCCCAACAACAAAATTGGCGACTCCACTGGGGAAGATACTCTTAGGGTTTCTGGATTTAAGTGAGATTTTTGGGTAGTTTAAAGGAATAGATTTTTTGTTTGTTTGTTTGTTTGTTTTCTGTTAGGTCAGAGCTAGCAGGGAACCTGGTTCTTAATACCATTTTTTCCTTGACTGTTTATTGAAATTTATTATCGAGACACACAAAGGTACACATGGCTTGCAGAAGGCCTGCACGCATGTAACTCGCGCCCTAACCTTCTATAGCCCGCGTTTGAACGCTTGCTGTAGAGGTTTCAGTAGCGTGTAGGAATCAGAGAACTTAAGAGGCAGTCTCCTCTTCCCTGTCAAAATTTTACATTCTCAGGGGGCTTTCTGGATCCTATCTGGGTCTTGCTGGTTCACTGTCTTGTCTCAGTTTGCTTTATTGCGTTTGTTTTCTTTTTGCAATTATTTTTTCCTTTATGTGGAAGAAGAAGCATCCAAGCCTCTAGGAGACCCTGGTTGTCAATACCAGAGGCCTCTTCCAGGTCTGGGCTGCCTGTGTTTAGTTTTCTCTTGGATTTTATTCATACACACGGACTGTGTAAGTACTGCCCGTGGGTACCCGCGCTCTGTTATAGCTCAGCACACATTTGCCCGCGTGCTGTTTCAGTGACAGTAGCGGGCTTGAGTGGTGGCTTTTCAATCAGGGTGGGGTAGTCATCCCTTCTTGTGGTGAGAAGTGTTCCTCTTAGGGGATTGAGTCTAGGGTTGCATAGCCAGTAGGTTAGGGCCTCTTACCCTTAGACTGTGTTTTATTAGTTGATTGTTGATAGAAAAGATAAAAAAGAAAAAGATTTTGTTTTATGGTTTTTAGACAAGCGTAAGAGTCGGTGCTTTCTTGATTGCCATTGTGCGTCTTTTCTCTGGTTCATTGCGATCTGTGCTTTAAGCCAGAATTTTATTTTGTTTTCTTGGTTTTGTGCTTGTCGGCATTTTCCCTTTGTTGCTTCATTTATCACTGAAATAAAATAAAATAAAAATTCTTTTTTCATTTGCTTCTTTGTTTGAAGATTGTGTTGCTGCATCAATAGCTAGGAAGAAGTCTTTTTTCATAAGTTTTTTCAGAGCATTTAGGAGCATAAGTAGATCTCAAATTGAGCGAATATCCTTTATGTTTGCTGCATGAAATCTTAGAAAAGTTGAAAAGAAAAGAAGTCTTTCTTAGTGAAAAGTTGTTGGTTTTTGCATTTTTTGTAAAAGTTTTTGTTTCCAAGCATTTATTATTCATTTTGCTTTGAGTCTTTACACACCATCAGTTTCACTTTCATACCTTGTGACGTAAAAAAGCCCATAAAAGAAATGCTAATTTAAAATCTATTAGACTCTTTTGTTTGTAGGGTTCATACACTAGCTCAGGACTAGGGCCTTGGAATAGGTTGGAGAGTAAATTCTCCAAGGCCACTCAAACCAAACATTGGATTCTATCATAGGGAGTGTAGAAGTCCAGTTACATGAAAGTTATGCAGGACCCCCCTCTAATACAGGGGCTAAACACGAGGTCGCATAAGGAAAGGTAGTGGAGATAACTCCTCCAAAGTCGGACCGAGTGTAGTGGAGAACACATATCGAGGATTTGTTGAGGGATTCCATCGTTTGCATTTGCCACGGGGCTTCGTGGGTTTCGAATCCGTTCGAGGTCCTTAGTTGTCTTCCGGACCATTTCCTCTCGATACCCTTGACAGGTTTCGGGCTTGATACCCTGCTCATTGTGGTCTACCCAACTATCGACTGTACCTGCCTGGTGACTGTTTGTGTGCTGGAAAACTAGTTGCCAATATTTTCTAGGGACATACACAGGTGACTGCGGGGGTATACCGCGGTACCTAGGACAAACATCGGGCCATGCTTTGTAGAGTATACCCGGAGGGTGCTTCCGTATTTGAGTTTCACTTGCACCGGTAAGTTTCTCTAGTGTTGGTTGTTGTAACTGTTCTTCAAAATAGTTAGTGATTGATTGTCTTATCTCATAGGGGCTTCTTTTTAGTGTGTGTTACTGTTTAAACATGTAGAATACCTTAGCATGTCGTGGATCTTCTCACACAGTGGAGGATTCAGAGCTCCATCGGTCACGAAGGCTTCTGGGCATGTCGTCGGTTATACTAGAGCCACCCCCGCCACCATTGAGGCGGAAGCTAGACCAACAAGGGTCTTTCGAAGCAACCGGGTTACCAACCATTGAGCCCGAAAAACTCCCGGAGGAATCAACCGCCAATCTTGGTTCGGTTGAAACCTCAACCACTGATACTTGGCCGCAAGTTATTGTGCCAATTAAATTTTATGAATGCCTGTCAGTGCCTCACACAGGTATGGCAACAAGCGTTGTTACTTCCTCTGGGAATTCTTCCATTCCCATCACCATTGCTACCACAAGAGAATCATCTCCTAACTTGTCGCCGGCGGTACGGGCCACCATGGTCTCGACCGCAACTACGTCGCACAGTGGATCGTCCCCATCTATCGCGGCGGCCACACCTCCTTTTACACCTAGTGTGACAAGCCCTCCGTTCTCATACGGTATGCCTAGTTCGGGCACCAGTCCTGCACTCACTTACTCCACTTTACAGACTTTGGGTCTGGGGGCAGGGAGCTCTAACGCTCCTCTGCAAGGTCAACTTGGGGGCA
>SNQJ01S0030037.1:73494-101871 GCA_010110895.2 Picea sitchensis
TCAGTAATCCAACACATATGGCCTAAACACTAACTGAATTGAAAATATATCATGATAGAACTCTTCATATGGAATTAACTTTGAGGCAACATTGGCAACTAGGTTTTCACTTGAATTCTGATCTCTAGGAATATATTTAATCTTAAAAGTAGTAAAATGAGGTAACAAATCCAAAACAAGATGTTGGTAATTTTTTATATGATTCGAAAAATAATGGATAATATTTCACACCTGTTTGAAAAAAATCTTAGAATCACCATAAACCTTAATGAATTTAACATTCAAACCAATGTTCTTTTTCAAACCTTGGATTAAAGCCTCATATGCATCTACATTATTTGTACATTGAAACTCCAATCTGTAGGATAACATGGTCTTGTTACCATTGGGAGCTTGCATGACACAACTTGCTCCAACACCTTCATTAGATTTTGAACCCTCAAAAAATAAGGTCCAAAATTCATTATTTACAACTGACTCTAAATTATCATAAAAAAAATCTATACATTTTGAATATTTAGTTTGAGAAAGAATTACAACCTTATAATATAAGGATGAATCTGTGAATGGTGAACTTTATGAAATAAAATTCCCACAAAATGAATCAAGAAAATAATTGCCTAAAATGGAATTTGGAAACATTATTGTATCATTTTCACCATCAATATTGGTCACATTATGTTTCATATGATTCTCATGATCCACTATGATTTTATTAGGTTTACCATTGTATGGTAACCACAAATGTGACTAGTTTGTGGCAAAATAACCATGGAGTTTTCCAAACCAGTCCTTGCTTAGAAGCAATCCATAAGATTTTGGAATGTCAACAACAATTATGTCTATCCTTTGATGAAATTTGGGATTAGAAGATAATCGAATAAAGACATCCTTAAGTTCACCTAAAACCTTAACTCTTATTATGCCTAGTTGTACAATTTGTATGACAGACTTTTGTGGTTCAACATTGATTTTCTTACAAATAGAAAATGGCATTATATTCAATGAAGCTCTAGAGTCTACCAAACAATTGTGTACAATTTTGTTGAAAATTTCAAAAGTTAAAAGAAAAGGTGGTGTGTGAGAATTAGATTTATCTCCTATTAGTACATCATTAGCATTGACTTGTTTATTTTTATTTGAAGTTGAATTTTGGGAAAAAGTTTCTTTATCATTACTTATAACTGCAATAGTTTGTTTTTCAATGTTATTACTATCTAATGCTTTAAGTAAATTGTTTCTCTGTTGTTTTAACTTCGTCAATTCATAAAAATAAATGTTTTCCCTAGTTCTCTTCACGTCTTCAACCAAATCATAATCAAGCTGATATGATACCACTAAAGTCCTAGTGATTGGTTTTTCTTGAGGTATGTTTTTTTTTTAAACAAATAGTAGGATATGGGGATGAGGTAATGGCAGGAGGATCTTTACTTCTGGTTTGAACAACATTTACTTCTTCACAGGGTATATCTTCCTCATCATCAATAACACCATAAAAAATGTACCATATTAGGTTTACCTCAGAGGTACCAACATTATATTCATCGTGTTCTTCTCCTTCATCATCATCGACCACAAAAATATGATTACAAATAGGTGGAAAAAATATTTTCAGAAAAGGTATCCATGGTTTTTTATATGTTGATTATTCTACTACATTTTTATTAATGTCTATGATGTCATTAGCTAGACTTTTAACTAGCTTATGTAATATTTCAAAGACTAGAGACTCCTTATCTTTCTTTTCATCTTCGATTGTAACTCTCTTAATGGGAGGTAAGGCTCTTCTATCTTCGACTAGAGATTTTTTCCCTATGCTCATCATTTCCATTTCCACATCCAAAGTATCTTGCATAGTTTCATCTAACATATTTTTGGCTTCCCTTTTAACAAAAATAACAATTGAGGAAAGGAGAGAAATGGTATAAAATTCAAGAAGAACATTAGTTGGAGGTCGTGAGTCTTCAGGTATTTTATTTAGCAAGGTCATGAATATTTGATTAAAATCTTTAATTTTCTCTTCTGCATTATTTCTCACTCTAGATAATTCGAGGACTAAAGTGGCTGGGGATTTTCCATCACCAAATGTTTTCATGAATAGTTTTTCAAAGTTATCCCAGCTGGTTATTAACCTTGTTTTCAAAGATAAATACCAAGTAGATGCCTTTCCTTCGAAAGTGTAAGGAAATAAGCGATACACTACATATTCATGTTCCAGTTTCATTAGATTAACTGCCAACATGAATTTATTTACATGATATTAAGGATATTCTTTGTTTTTAGGATCAAATTTGGGTAAGAATGTTTTTGGATGTTTAGGTAATTTATGTTGATCACCAAAAACATTTACTACTCCTAAGGTTAACCAAGGTCTTCTAGGTTTATTATCTCCAACCATAATTCTTGTTTTAGTATTTCAAGGAGTTTCTAGTGAGACAAGAGATGTTGAATGAGATGGTAAATGTTGATAAGTTGGGCTGCTCAAAGGAATTAATAATGGGGGTGTGACTAATTCCAACTGTTCACTTTCTACATAAATGTCGTCTTGCTAGTATTTATTAGCAGTGAGAGGATTATATATTACAGTAAAAGGAGGACTAGGTGGATCTTTGAACTGATATTTTTTACCCTTTGCTAGTATGATTTACTGAATTGGTTATTTTTTGAGCCTTTTAATTTGTGCTCTTAAAAATTCCAATATTTTGCAACTGAGGTAGATCATATAATATAAATTCTTCAGTGGTTAGAAAATATGCCAGTTTTTCGTAGAGGATATGATGAATAGATTGAACTGCAATATCCTTACACAATGGTTGGGTTTCTTCATCAATATTAGAATCTGTGATTTCTTGGAGTATCTCCTGAGTGATACCAGAATATGAGATTTCTTGTTGAATTGGTTGTGTAAATTCTATAGATCCGGTATGAGAATATTACTCAGGTAATCCAATCTCTAATGCTGGAGGAATTAGATTGAAAGGGGTATTATAGATTGAATCTAAGAGAGGAGTTTGGGGTGACGGTGATCATTTTGAATGGGTATTAGTATTGTGTGGAACTCTACATGCCATTCATTATCAAAGAGCCTCCTTGTAATGCCAAAAATGTTGATTCCTGGAAACGTTCTTGATAATCAACGTGGAGAAATTGCCCGATCAAGGCCCCAATTAGGCCTATACTTGTTTGGGATGGAAATACTCACTGGTAATTGGGCGTGGTTTCCACTAAGGGGAATTTGATCCTTGAAAATATAATTTCCATGAAGTTCTACTCAGCTACTATGAAGAAAACAGAAAGATCTAATCTAAATCTATTCTAAAAATACACTATCCTAACTAGGATATAGAAGTTCGTAGTATTCTAGTTAGGAGAAAGAAAAACAACATGTATTGAACATGAGATAAATATAAGTTATCAAGTTATAGAAATAGTTCATACAACCTGATAATAATTAAAACAAATACATGTCAACTTTAACTTAGCAAATAGTTACCGAGAAAAATATCAATATGCATACTCACACTCAGTATGGATGATTAACATAAATTAAACATGAGGTAAAGATAAGTTGTTAGACTATGGAAATAGTTCACATAACCAAGCAATAGTTAAAACAAATGCATATCAATAATCAACTTTATAAACAGTTTCCAAGAAATCACAAATATGCATACTCGTATTTACTTTATTATCGTTCACATCAATTTCAATCAAGAATGAAATGACAATAATTTCTCTAATAGTCTAGCAATAGTGAAAAAATAGAGAACATAAACATTCATTCATCGATAAATATGAAATAAAGATAGTAATGGCTTGCAAAATTTGTATTTCAATAACTTGAATAATAGTACCAAAACAATTGAAACACCATATGGATACTTCCACAACATGTCTTCAAATCCATAAAATTGAATTTTACAATAGTGTACTTAGCCAGTCTCTAGAGTTTCCAACCTCCAACTCTTTCTACATAATTACAATAAATAGAAAATAAAAGTTCCTAAAACATAGAACTATTTCCACATTTTATTCCAACTGATTGGTCTAGATATCGATTTGATTTGATGGTTGATATTAAGGAGAGATATTCTCCTTGCTACCAATAACTCCCTCACTAAGTTTTCCTCCTTGCTCTTTCCCATGAGTTTTTGATAAGATAAAGGTGGGTGAGGGTTTTATTCATTTATATTACATCTATATAATCTTTTCAAAATCTCTTCATATCTTGACTTGAATTTTGATAATAATTTTTCAATATCATGTGAACATTTTGTTTGTCGAGTAATAAGTTCTTCGACAACATCAACATTCAAAAATATTAACTGTGTGACTTTTTCTTCCCATGAAATTATCTCTTGGTTCACATCTGAAAGGATATTAGATATGGGAACTTATTGACCAAGAAATTTCACATGAGGCATTTCATAATATTCAATGATATCTAGATCCTGATCCCACAAATGTGAGCAACTTTTTATAGTCTCTTTAATCAAATATTGTGAAAATAAACAATTAATGTGCCAAAAGTCTAGTGAAGCATGTATGTGTATTTTATCTTCTTCATTCCACCTGGAGTAACCTATAGGAAAAATGGTCCCTGATGTTTCCCATGCTTTCATAATATCACATGAACTTTGTGCTTCCTTCTTCTTTTTTAACTATGTTTGAGAATGTGCAGTAAAATGTAGCACTTGTTCATGTTGATCTTTGATTTCATACAATTTAGCAAAAAATAATTCTTGCAGAGAGGCTAGTTTATTTTTTAACTCCATTACTTCTTTCCCTAAGATTTTTGAATTCTTCATTTTGATTTTCATTTAATTTTATTGAGAAACCAAATTTTCCACTTGATTATCATGAATTTTTCTCAATTTCACCTTCTCCTCAAGAAAAATAGCTACTTGACTGTCATGTTCAAATTTGACCTCGTCCATTTTATCTCTTAGTTGTACAATGATATACAGAGGTATTTTTTTTTGCTTCTATAAGATGATCCAAGTAGGTTTGTTGTTCCTCTAACCAAATGGCCTCTTGAGACTTCAATTGATCTTATAGTTTTTCCACTCTTTTCTTCTCCCTTTTTAACTGAGTAGAGAGACTACTCACATACCATTTATTTGCATTGGAAAATTCCCCTTAGGCATCAACAACTTCATCTACAAACTCATCATCATTTAAATGTGCAACATCCCAAAGATGCACTATTTCATGTGTAATCTCCTAATGGTGGGTTTTCTTTATCCTTTTAGTTCTTCTTTTCACAATGGTCTTTGTCTTATCATCAAAGGTGTAATTATATAATGTTATAACAATATCTTGGATAGGTTGAAGACTACCAAGGTCAAGAGAAATTGGAACCATTTTTCTTGGAATGGAAGTAATATGAGTAGTATCAATTTTAGGAACAATAGGAACAATTGTTTTTTGAGTATTTTTAGTATCTATGTTGGTACCGAGCTCTATATTTACCTCAAGATATTTTAAAGGAGTTTGTGTTGCTTCTTTGTTTTGTACCTCTCCTTTTGTAGCTTTGCCTTGATGGTCTTTTTTTCTCAACTATGTGTCAGATGTGAAGATGTTGTTGTATTGCTCTATTTCAGACTTGGATTGCTCATCCTCCTCTTGATCAACATATATTTCGAAAAATCCCCGTTTTTCGTTCTTCTCCTTTAATAAGTCAGTCTTCCTCTTGAACTGCCAACCAAGTAATTCGTGTATTTTGGAGTTATTTCTTATTGCATCAATTCATTGAGACACTTCATAAAAAAAAAAAATATCTTTGAAAAATGGTTTCAAATGGATCATCTTCATGGGTGTATGGTTTGACAATTTTAACCATACTGCAATGTTTTTTGACAATTTCAGTTGGGTCATGTTTCTTGAAATTTCCCTGGGCTAGCCAAATTCCTTCCAATTGTTCCACCTCTTTCTATGCATGCTTTGAATTTAACAAAGAAAATATACCTAATGTAATTGGGAAGGAAGGCCATTGTATATTTTGAATTATTGATAAAAGGTCAGCAATGCCAACATTGACAGTTTGCTATGCAATCTCTCTAAGAGTCAGTCTGCCTGGGACATATCTGGGTAGAATATGGGGAGCACCTTCACACCCATATATTCGTATGTATGAGAATTCCTCATCCAAAAACCAGTCACCAATCCCCTTGATAGTATACATGGCCTCTTAAGTGAATCTGGGCGCTGGTTGATTTTTCAAAATTAGGTGTAGAGGAACCATGAAAAATTGCAGATATCATAGAAGACGTTTTTGGAATTAATTTCCCACATTTTAGAGAAGTGTACGTGGATTGCTTCCTCAGAGGGAGACCATTTCAAGGATAAAATGGGAAAAGGTGTAACTGCACAAACAACATCAGTTAAATAACCATACACAAAACATCTTGGGAAATACCCTGGAGGTTCTTCTTGAGATTTTTGGTCCTCTTTCTTAATGTTGGCTGAGAGGATATGTGCCAAATTAAATATTTTTTCTTTAAGAACTTGATGAATACGAAGAACCCACCCTAATTTGAATTTAGATGAATCTTTTTCACCATATAGGTGACAGAGTATGATGGATACCAACATGGGGGGTTTCTTTAATCTTGGGATGGGATAAAGCTTGTCTCCTATGATTTTGAAAGAATTAGGGTCATTCCACTAGTCTCTAATTAATCAACCATCTGCAAATCTTCTTTTTCAACTTCTTTCTAAATGAAATTCTTAATAGAATTTCCATCTAGACTAACTGTGGGTGGACAGAAATTATACATGTTGGAAATATCATCTGGTCTAAAAGAACCAACAATTTGACAAGAGGAATTGGAAATTGTACATGTAAAAACATTAGTGTTGGATATTATCCATCGTACCATATCATAATAGGGGAGGATCGATAGTCTAGAAGAAACCTTATGAAGAATGGACTTCTTGATGTCGACCAAGTCATCAACATCAGATTCATATTCATCTTGGAAGCCACCATCTTCGACAAATTTTTGTATCTGGCTCCACTCCAAGCTGCTAGTTTCTCCTATCTTGAATGATATGTTAGAGAAAAATTATGAATTGGGATTTTTCTCAATTTCTTCTTCTTCGAAATTATGTTGCTTTGCCTTCCCTTTCCTAGTCATCTTGAGTTAATAATTACAGCAAACAGAAAAATCAGGGTAAGTCCTTCTTTGAAAAACAATTAATTGACTATGTTATATTAACAATGTAAGAAACAATGCTAACAAGGAGAAGAAAACCGTGAAAAATTCCACTCTTTTATACTCGTGAACCTATGAAGTGGATATTTAGTGGTCGAACTGAAAAGAAACCATATGAATTACTAGTAGAGCATAGGTTGATACAAGTGCGTTGTTTGATACAACATTTCTCTTAACCCAATGTTTAATAAATTCACTTAATTCAGGTAACCCATAGTGTCAAAGCCATTAAACGAAGGAAAAGACAGTTTAGTTTTATTTGAATTTGTGAGGTAATGTTCCTCATCGAGCACTAGCTCATTGAGATTTTTTGAGATTTAACATTTAAACAAAGAACAAATTCCAGGTCAGTGTTTTATTATAATTATTTTACATAATTATTTTTTATTAGGTGATTATTCTTTTAACCGAAACACTGGAGATTGTGTTTTTTATTAAATAGAACATAACTTATGCACATAGACAACCTTGATCCAGTATAACCAGGGAACTACCTGACCAATATTTGTTATTGCAAACTTTTGGGTAAACACAAAATCTGATCTGGTGAAAAGGATCACCAGGGCACCAATCCACCAGGAGATCGTGCAACCGAGGATCGTCACTTATTTAAAAGAGTTTAAACACCACATAAAATCTCAATCCGGTATAACTGGGGCACTGACCTATAGGGAGATCGGGATAATGGCATGGTGGTACCATAAATGTCCTAATTTCCTTTTTTCTTGATCTCTCGGTGGGTTGGTGACCCAGTTATACCAGATCGAGAATGTTGTTTGTTTTAGATATTTTATAAATTTCCCCGGTGCCCCGGTGCCCCGGTCGGATAGTGGCATGGTGGTACCATAACTTTCTATAAACATTTTGCACATAACCCATAGATAGGAAGTTTGTCAAACATGTTGTATACACCAAAACATAGAAGAGATAATATGGCACTTTATTAATAATGGAATTTTGACCACAAAATACAATGCTTAGGCTTGTTGTAGCATCTGTGACAAATCAACAAACAATAAAATGAAAACTAAAACCTAGTGTAGTTCTATGATCTTTCCTAGTATATGGATTCTCTAGTCTGCAGAAGGCTAAATCCAAATCTCCAATCCCCTTCCAAGAATGATGCGAAAATCCTGTAAACTTATGTTGGAGATGATGATGAGCCACTCCAACAACACTTGTTGTAGCAATCCGACCACCCATACCCGAAACAACTCTACAACTCAGATCATAGAGGGCCTCGCGGGACATGGTTGGATTTCTAATGGGGCTTCACGTGACGAGGTTGGAAAACCAGCGAGGGTCTCACAGGACACCCTATATTCAAGCAATGGGGATGGATCCAGACACAGTTTCATGAAACCCTCCCAACACCTATGAAATCAGAGTATGACCTCCTCTATAAAGTTCCAAAAATCTCCTACACAAGCCGATATTCCTTCAAACTGAAACAAACTCAATTGAAGGTTGAATGGAAATTCTGGATGGATTCCCCCGTCCTCTAGGCTCCAATGTAAATCTTGGGTGGATTCCCCTCTTGTCGATAGGGTGGATATTGCACCACCAAAACCAAAATAATAGTGGAATGGTTTTTCTAAACCCTAATGAAACAATGTATCCAAGAGCACTTCCAAAATGAGGGATTAAATCATAATAGCCAAAGTGAGGCTCTACCCCTCCTTTTATCCTTTTTTCATGCCTTCTAGAACTTTTTCCTTTTTGATCGAATCAAATGTGACCCTTATCCCCCCTTTTACTTTTACTTTAATATTAAAATTCACTTTAATAATGTTTAAGTAACTTATTAATCTAAATTTACTTCATTTTTTCAATGTCACTTCAAATACATAACATCTCCTAACTAAGTGACATTAAATGAACCCCTTTTTACTCCCTTTTCTCCATCAAAAATCCATAGAAGTCCCTTCTATTGAAAAACAAAGGAATCCAAAAATGGGGACATGACAAATCCTCCCTTCCCAAAGATTGATTGTCCTCAAGCAATGACATCATGACTTGATGCTCCATCGAATGATCCAGACTGAAACTAAAATTGATACTATGATCCCAAACCACCCGATAAGATGTGAAGCCTCCACTCAAGGCGTGGTCTAGTAAGGTATTTACATAAGAGGCCTTCTAAAAACTGCCAATAAGTAAGACCATTGTTGGGAGCAAGCCCATTTTGGAAAATAAAGCGCAAAGAAGGAAAAGACAACTGGCGGGAAAAGAATTACGTGCAAGGTAAATGTGCATGAAGAGGAGGAAATCATGTGAGGCGCGCATGCAAGAATACCTGACCATGCTAGGGTTAGGGTTTGGGTAATAGGATGTAATGGATAATAAGCCAAAAAGAAGTATAAATAAGTACCTAGGAGGTCTAGGTTAGGGTTGGAAGAGTTAGAATGTAAGAATGACTGGAAAATATGAGATTTTTTTGTAAGATGTTGAGTTAGGGATAGAAAATAAGGTAGATCTTGAGGGTTAGATCATAAGCTAAGGAGATTTGTGTGATCGAGTCCGCCCCATTGTATATCTTGGCCCGAATGGCCAAGGATTGTAAGGTGCACAATGCTATTATTTTGGAAAAACCATAATAAAAGAGAAAAGAGACCAAATCTTTGTGGACATGGCCTAGGAGGTGGTGAACCACGGTAGATCATGTGTTATGTGGATCGATTATTGTTTATTTCTTTACTATCAATGGTTAGCTAGTAGATGAATGCATGAATGGGATATCTAGGTCTGATTATGTCTACATGCATGAATAATAATGACTGAATGTGTAGTATATATGAATGTTAGGATAAATGAATGAAGATCATAGAGTGTAATCCCATATCCTCACTCATTCCTAGGCTGCAAGCACCTGAGCGTTATAGCCACCCATAAGAACTATCTCGGGTGAGACTGCCCAGTGAATTCTATGTGTTTTGTTGCCTTCTGGTTTACTAGGGGGGCGATAGTTTTAGAGGGTTTTATTGGAAACCATAGTAGATATGAACCTAGGTCAGACCAAGAAAGGTAGAAAGAGAGAAGTAACCAACAAATGGTTATGTTGTTGGTTGGAACAGAATGGGATTGAGTGAATGAGATATGTTGAAGAATCGTGAAAAGAATGTCAGATCTGGTGAGGAAACGTTAAAAGAATGAGAATATAGAAGGCAATGTTTATACCATGGAACCCAATGAATGCATAGATCAAGAGATGGTTCAAAACAAAGGAGCTGGAATTTGCGCAAAAAGATAATAAAAACCTGAAGTTAACACCGTACAAATATTTGGATAAGTATGTATTTAGCGACTTACATAAAGTATTTTTCTATGATTTCCCACATGTGTTGTAGTAGTGGATATTGAGGTTGAAATACAACCACCCTACAAATCCGATCAGACAGCTAGAGTGGAATTATGTGGAGATCGCATAGTTACAACAAGTTGACAATAAATTTATGCACACAATAGAATTCTGGTTAGACATCATTGTTGCAGGATTTATCACAAATTAGTCGTAGATACTGTGAAGTCTTACAGTGCATCATAGCAAGAGTTCCTGAAGGGACCTAGAGGTAGGTATAGCAGATCATTGTATACTTCCATCAAGATTTTACTGTATAAAAAAGGTGTAATGACAATGGCATCAGACAACTAAACTTCTCTGTGTGCATGGGGGAAGGGGGGAAGCACTGACATGAGCCAGAGAAATGGAGGAAGAGATGGATAAAGGAAAGAAGGAGGAGGCCTTGAAACCAATCATGATGGAGTAACACCATATCAATAAGATCATGGCAACATCTGGAAGAACGCGCAGTGGAGAATCCTACCAATACAAGATGAACATTAAGAAGAGAGCCATAGTTGTGAGGGAAGGCTTGGAAAGTGATGAAGAAGAGGTAGAGGATCTCCGGGCTATGGAGGATATTGAGGAAATCATGCATGAGACATATGAAAGGAAGAAAATAGGTCCAAGGGTAGGAACTGAAGGCATAAATCCTATCCATATCAGTGTCAGTGTGGAACCCATAAACCCATGTGAAAGTAATACACCAAAAATAACACAACTGTTTAGACAACCGAATTTTAGTGGAAGAAACACAACAACAAGTACATATACACAGGGAGAAACAACTGGGGGAGACAGTTCAGGAAGCATTAGTCAAGGATCTACACCACACGGAGGTAGTAGTTCATCATTCATAATGGAAGGACATGATCCCACCATCAAGTTACCAGAATTCAAGGGAGAGGCATCTAAGGACCTTGAGAGGCACTTGTTCATCTATGAGAAGATCTAGGAAGCAAAGCATATCACAGATGAGGATAGAAAACTTGCACAGTTAGCTATCACGCTAAGAGATCGCGCACTAGATAGGTACATGAGCTTAGCTACAAACAATCCATCAGGAACAACCTGAACATTTGTAGATATCAAGAAACTATTGATAAATGAATTCTAGAAGCCTAGTTTAGAGGATCAATACATGAATGAGATGATAGAGATAAGATAGAAACCAGGAGAATCTATATGGGATATTGACTAGAGATTCAAATGATTGAAGGGAAAGATGAAGTATGTCATGACAGATATGCAACATAGACATATATGTGTGAATTCCATGCTACCACACTAGAAATACCCTTTGAGACAACAGAAGTTTCAAAATCAGGCAGAGGATCTACATGCATCCTTACAAATCCAAGAGAACTAGTATCAGAAGACAGATCCACTAATAGAGGAGCTAAAGGAGGATTTGAATAATTTAATATTTCAATTAAAGAAAAATAGGGTTAAGGACAAAAGAGAAGTTGTTTGGTGTACCACATGTAGGACAAAAGGACATCACAAGAATCAGTGCCCAACATTCGCGTAGTACATGGAAACAAGACTACCAAACCCTTTTCCAATAGAAGGACTATGGTGTAAGATCTGTAAGACATAGTAGCATGATCCATATCATTGTCCCATGATGCAGAAATACCAGACAATGCCTAAGAGTTCATATTGCAACTTTTGCAATTCAGTGGGCCACGATGACAAATATTGCAGGACAATGGAGCTGATGAGGGAAAGAACATCAGACACCTATACGGTGCAGGAAAAAATGATGACAGGGATAGTTGCACCATATTTTAACGAAGTACCAACCCCATATAACACTACGCAGCAACAATATAACATTGTGCAACCATAGTACAATACCGCACAACCATAGTATAATCTCATGCAGTATAATCAAGTGCCTCAATATAATGCACCGTGAGGATATTGAGTTGGCTACAGAGGTGGAGGAATATGTAGAGGAGGGTTTCAAAGAGGTAGAGGACAGATCGTATGTCATAACTTTCAACAACTAGGACACTATGCATGAGAATGTCCACTTCCACCTGCGACATGTATGTATTGTCACGCATCAGATCATGACACAGAAGACTGTCTGACACTATGGGGGAAGATCCGGGAGGATAGGAATCAGAACAATCAAAATTTAAAGTGGATATCTACATAAGCTAGAGAGGATGGAAGGAATATCAACATAGTCACGTGTAGAGGAGCTAAAACGTGACCTGACACAGTAAGACAAGATATAGCACAACACCAATGGGTGAAGAAGAATGTCAAACCACAGAAGCAATTTGACGCAAAGAATGAAAAGGAGACATTCAATCAATCCAAACAAGAATTCTTGAAGCCATATATTGCATATACATCAACTTCACAGCATACTCAGGACATACCAATGTACAAGATGCCTTCATTGTTGGATCACACTAATGAAGCACAACCTTTCAGACAGGTAAGTACCATAAAGGATTTTCTGCAATCCTGTGTTAAACTACTAAATGATCAATCATCTATTAAAGCATTAAAAAATATGGTAGAAATATCTAACACAAAGGTAGAGGGGAAGCTAGAGCATAAAATGATTAATCATCTGCATATAAGGAGGAGAAAAATTAGAGAATTCAGACTGAATGCCAACATTGGAGACTTCAACATGGGGTATATTATACTATATTTAGGATCTAAATTAAATGTGTTACCCAAGAAGACATGGAAATGTATGGGAGAGCCCACATTAGGATATTCTCCTGTTCAGTTGAAACTAGCAAATCAACATAGAGTTCTGCCAATTGGAAGGCTAAAGGGTGTGACAGTAGATCTAGATGGAGTGTGCACTAAAGCTGATTTTGAAGTAATGGAAATAGTGGATGGAACAACACCTTATCCATCACTGCTTGGACTGGATTGGGTATTTGATAACCAAGCCATAATCAACTTGAAGACAAGGAAGATGAAATTCAAATCAGGAGATTACAGATTCATTGAGCCATTAGATCCTTTAGAAGGAGAAAGGTTTGTAGAACAAACTTGTCTAAATTGATAAGAGATAAACCAGTTGTATAGAACCATCACACGCACATAATATTATGTAAACACAATTGAAGATGGGGTACTCAGTTGGAGAAGTATCACATCATGTGCTTCAGAATCAGATACAGGGTTGAAGAATTGGCATTAGATATTACATAAAGTATCCACAAGAAGGTGCGTAAGAATAGAACACGCAGTAAGATGGGTAGGTACAGAGATAAGAGAACCTCCCATTTTTCATGGGGTGAATGAATTAGAAGAATTATTAACAAGATACGAAGATGAGTTGTTAGAAAATCAAAGGCTCTTAGCCCTAGACATAACACTCAAGGCAACACCTACAAGATGGTGGGGTGCCCACAAAGAGACAGTTAAGGACTGGTACCAATGTAATTGATTACTACGCATTAGATTCGACGGAGAATAGGGAAGCAATGAGATGCAAAGATATGATGGAGAGGGGACACCAGTAGAACACTTGGAGAATTGTAGAGAAATATGGAGAATGACACCACCAGAGGAATGGTCTCATCACGTCATTCATACATTGGAAGGAATTCCCGCAAACTGGTATGTAGACCAAGAACTGCACAAAGGCACTGCAGAATGGACAACATTACAACAACATGTTATAGTAAAATTCTCATTTGAACATGAGAAACCCAACATTGATTCAACACTCAAACAAATTAGAGGGGTGATATTTATTAAGTAACCAGAGGTTGAACGTATAATAGAGTATCAACAATAGAATAGATGGACAATCAAAGAAATATTTCCATGCTACCATGTGCAGGAAGAAGCATCAGATGAATATGACCCGTGCAATATCCAAATTATAGAAATTGAAGGAGAAATAGAGGTGGAAGTCCCATATATGGAATCATAAGTATTTTTTGCGCCAATCAATGTGAAGAAAGTCAACATTGGGACAACTGAGAATCCCAAAATGGCCAACATTGGAGATTATTGGGATGAACAAATAGTAGAAAGAGTAACAGAGTTACTACACAAGTACAATGACCTATTCCGAACAACATTTACATATATGAAAGGCATAGCAAGAGAGCTAGGGGAAATGAAGATACCTTTCAAACCTGAGGATAGATATGTTAGACAATGACCATATAGACTAAATCTAATATACAAGCAGAAAGTAAAAGAAGAAATTGACAGAATGTTGGAAGATGGAATCATAGAACTAGTAGAAGAATCAGAATGGATAATCCCTATGGTAGTTTAGGAGAAGAAGCAAGGAGGCATAAGGAAATGTGTCAATCTGAGGAAGTTGAATGATGATTTACTACATGACCCTTTTCCTACCCCTTTTACCGATGAAGTCCTAGAGAATGTGGGAGGTCAAGAAACATATTGATTCACAAATGGATTCTCGGGCTACCATCAAATTAAGATAGCTCCAGAAGACAGGTACAGGACCACTTTTTCCATAGAATGGGGATCCTACCAGTACACAGTCATGAATTTTGGGCTGAAGAATGCACCAGCCATATTCTCCATGGTAGTCATAACTACTTTCAAAGAATTCATCCACCAATTTTTGGAAGTGTATCTAGATGATTGGATAGTCTACATTATGTTGAAAGATCATGTAGAGGTGTTAAGGCTAATGTTGGAAATATGCAGGCAATGTCATATATCATTAAATATCAAAAAGTGTGTCTTTGAGACACCTTTTGGAATATTGTTGGGACATATAGTTTGTAAACAAGGGCTATTGGTGGATCCTGCAAAGATTGTAGTCATTGTTAATTTACCACCACCCAAATAAGTGTGTCATTTGAGAGAAACATTGGGACACATAGGATACTACAATAAATTCATAAAATGGTATGCATAGATCACTTCACCGATGGAGAAAATGCTCAAGAAAGACATCAGATTTCAGTGGAATGAGGATTGCCAACGAGGTTTGGACACTCTAAAAGAAAAAATGGTCACAACACCTATACTAGTATTCCCAGATTGGTAAAATACATTTCATGTGCATGTAGATGGATCAACCATAACACTTGGAGCTATTCTCACGCAGCTAGGAGCAAGGGACTTGGACCATCCTATAGCATTTGCAAGTAGAAAATTGTCAAAGTCAGAGAAGAATTACAATAATACAGAAAGAGAAGGCTTAGAAATGGTATATGCACTTTAGAAGTTTAGACACTATTTACTTGGAAAACACCTTAAAATGTTTACAAACCATTCAACCCTCAAATACCTATTCAACAAGCCCCTGTTGGGGGAAGGATCTATAGATGGTTACTATTGTTTCAGGAATTTGATTTTGAAGTGATAGTCAAACCAGGGAAGTTGAATGCAGGACTTGATCACCTGTCAAGAATCACCAATGGAGAGGAACCTACAAATTTAGAGGACAACTTCCCTGATGCGCAATTATTTTCAGTCCAAGTACCTAATAAATATTTTGCTGACATCATTGAATACTTGAGTACAGGGACTACGCCACAATATTTTAACATTGTGCAGAAGAAAAATATGGTAGTCAGAGCTGCATACTATCGATTGATTGCAAGACACTTATACAAGATGGGTGCAGACAACATTTTGAGAATATGCATACTAGAACATGAGAGGCCTAGGATTTTAGTAGAATCCCATGAAGGAATAGTTGGAGGACATTATGCAGGAAACGATACCATGTAGAATGTATTGCACATAGGACTATGGTGGCCAACCATTCATAGAGATGCTAAGGATTATTTCCAGTGAATTGATGTATGTTAGAAGGTTGTAAAACCTAATATAAGGGATGAGATGCCCCTAATACCACAAGTAACCTTGCAATTATTTGAAAAATGGGAAATATACATGGTGGGACCAACTAACCCACCAGGGAAAATGTTAGGAGCAAGGTATATCATTACTGCGACAAAATATTTAACAAGATGGGCAAAAGAAACACTAGTAAAAGATTGTAGTGCAGAGACAAGAACACATTTCCTGTTTGAGCAAGTGATGACTAGATTTGGATGCCCAAGGATTTTGATGAGTGACAAAGGTACTCACTTTATCAATAATACTATCAAGGCTATGACTGAGGAATTTGAACTCTATCATCAAAAAAGTACAACATATCACCCTCAAGCAAATGTAATAGTGGAAGCCTTTAATAAGATCCTAGAGAATGCCTTGACAAAGATCTACAATGTTAACAAGGATGACTGGGACTTGAAGATACCAACAATATTGTGGGCATATAGGACTGCATGCAAAAAGATGATAGGGAATACACCATTCAGGTTGGTGTATGGGAAAGAAGCAGTGGTGCCATTAGAATTTATTGTACCTAGTCTACGAATAACAACAATCACCAACAAGATAGAACAAGGCACAGTAAAAGAAAGGATAAATCAACTGATAGATATGGAAGAAGATAGGATTCTAGCAGGATTTCACCAAGAATTACAGAAAGAAAGAGATAAATCTTGGCACGACAGACACATCAAGAGGAAAAGTTTCAAGGAGGGAGACCTAGTCTTGATGTATGACAGTAAATTTCATCAACATCCAAGGAAATTCATAATGCATTGGTTGGGACCATACGAAGTGAAGATTGTCACAGATGGGGATTTGTACAGTTGAAAGATCTGGGAGGCACATAAATGAAAGTAATGATCAATGGGATTCGACTGAAGCTATACAAGGACAGTCGACTTCCTAGTACTTAAAAATTTACCGTGCAGTAAGAGAACCTGTACATACTAAATTATAGTAGAAATTAAAAAAAAAATTGTGCACAAGAGTTACTGCACACAACAAAAATGGATGTAGAACGACGAAAGGAAAATGTTTGTGCGTAGAAAAAATGGACTTAGTAAAATGAAAATAAAATTTCCACACACAAAAGTTACATGATATACCACGCACTTGGAAAGCTTGGCGCACTGGAAAAAGGACCAACGGTCAAAAAAATAAGAAATTTGAAAAATGACAGTTACGGCAAAAAAAAAAAAGTTTTGCGCAAGAGTTATGGTGCACAACAAAAATGGGCGTAGAGGGATGAAAGGAGAATGACCATGTGCAACAAAAATGGACTTAGCATGACGAAAATAAAATGTCCACGTGAAAAAACTACATGACCTACTATGCACCTAAAAAGCTCAGCATGTTGGAAAAGGGACCAACCGTCAAAAAAAATGAATATTTGAAAAATGATGGTTACGACAAAAAGGCACCAATTGGAAGCAATTATGGAATTCAATGAAAAAGTATGCATAAAGCACCATTACATTAATCAAATTTGGTGAAGCTTCTTCAAGAAGTTTCATGACTTTCCTATATAAAGGAGAAACATGGGAAACATAAGACTCATTATGAAGTCATTAAGTTGTAGAGAAATAGAGGACACAGAGTGGAAGAGAGTTGGTGAACAATCTAGAGAGAACTAGTGAAGAATTATTTGATAGAAACTAACCAATTCCCATGATGGAACCACCGAATATGGGTGCACTGAGCCAATAAAGGAGGAAAACAAGAAGTATCCAAGCACCATGGGAGGAAGTACAGGCCAGACAAGAAATTAGACAGCCTGAGGAATTTGTTGACGTCGACGCAATTCCTTCACCCTTTGAAGAACCCATAGCGCCTACACCAGTGGTTGAAGAAAGGAAGGTTCCAACCACATCGGCCATGGAATTCGACCCGGCTAGTAGCACACAGGGACATTCCATGGATAACATAGGAAACCCACCAGAAACTGTGATGGACGAAGAGGCCCAGCAGGAAAATGGCCAAGCTACTACACAGGTGGAGGCGACATTACCCAAAAACACCAGAGTAGAAACCACGCAGAAAAAAGAGGTTCTGGTAGAAGATATCACTAGCTAGCTAGACCCTAACATAGGAAGAACATAAATGGAGGCGGGGATCTCAAGCCAACAACAGGAAAAATGGAAGGGAAAACAGCCTATGGTGTGGTCTTCGCGCAGGCATCCTGACACAACGATTGTAATCACATGCATTATGGAAGGAGTGCATACCATGTCAACACTGCTAGGTTGTATGGAGAAGCTAAAATACTCAGACCATGTTGTGGCCGACGCAGGAAAATTCCCTGAATTTGCACATCAAGTATACTTAGAAAACATAGGTATATGACTATTTGGAGATCCCATTATACAACCAAATCTGTGGGCATATAGCCTAGAAAACACAGGAATCCTAAACCTGTTGGGTATTCCCCACTTTGGAAGGGGGAAAGAGGTGAACAAATGCATCAAGCAGTTTATAGCAATCATCCATGGAGGATTCCTATGGATGGAACAACCCATCTCCATAGACATATAGATAATAGAATTAATCATAGGACAGTTGTCAATGGGTGAGAACCCCATGTAGAACTTGGATGAAAAAATAAAAGAGAAGACTCTGGCTGAAGAAATGAGGAGGGCATATGGGACAGAGAGGGGTTCTCATGGAATTATTATTAAAAGGATCAACGATGTTGTGACACAAATGGCCATCAAAATCTTGGCCTGTAAAATGATGAGGAAGTGTCGAAAGGAGGAAATCCCTACCGAGGTCATTGCAGCTGCAGCACAGTGCGTGAAAAGAACATTGCTCAGTTGGGCCCCTTACCTACTGAATCTATTCCTTGAGGACTACAAAGATGCACAGGACCTCAACACAGAGTTCCACTACTCGTGGCTACTCATGCTAATCGCGTTGATGAGGTGGAGGGAGCCCCCATATTCATAATTCTGCAACTAGATAGTTTGTTGTTGCACAACATGGTACACGTTGTTGGGGAGAAACTTAGACCCCAAGCATAGAAGAAAAAACACGGGTACCTTTTCCAGGTATTTTGCAGAAATATAGGAAAGCATAGCCAAAAATTGGCGAATTACCCCAGATGTGGTCGCAAAGTTCAAGGACATAGCCAACATCAAAGCGTCCAGGAACAATATGTGGATGCAAGAGCTCAGGGATCCAGGAAAAGAGTGGATTCAATTAAGATACAACGTCATGGAGGAAGACGTATAAACGGCCATGAGAGATTGGCATGGCGACTTAAATATTTCAGTCTTAACTCAAGAAGTACCTAAGGGTATGGAGGTAGAAAAAAAGCAAACCAAGACACCTACATGAGACAAATTTGTTCCCAAAAGGAAAAAACCAATGCAAAAGCTGACGTAGTAGACGAAGGGGAGTGCGCTGAAGAAAAATACAGAGGCAAGAAAGAAGGAAATTTCCCCACAATAAAAGGAACAAGGACTGGGGCTACATAAATGCAGGGAACCCCCTCAACATATACTCCAAAAGGACTAGGTCCACCTAAGTGGTCAATTTCATAGACATGAGGATTGCACAAGAGGAAAAAACGCATAAGCAACTGCCTAAGTACACGATCATAGAGGACGATGTTGACCTCATGGAAGAGAAGGTGCAAGATTGTGCAAAATATGAATTCGAAGAATCCAAGCACCAAAGAGGGAAGATACAAGATGACCTAGATGAAATAAAGCAGGTCCTTGAGAAAATCAAAACCTTGCAGAGGTCTGAAAGGGGAATAGATTCCTTCCCCAAGGGAGAAGAAACAATGACAACAAGGACCACGCCACAGAAGGAATACACAGTTCACAAAATTACCTAGGAGATTCCAACATTCAGACTAACAAATGGCATGCTACACATGGATGAAACCACAACACAAACGCCACTGAAATATTTAGCGTAGGTTGACATGGTATTAGCTAGAATACCCACAAAGGCATTGTACAAACTCCAAGTCAGCGTCACGCAGGAAGTGCAGTCACACGCGATAACAAACACAGTATAACTGCATGAAACGAAAGGTGACAAGGAAGCATTGGAGCTCATGGTTGAACAAGTAAAGTTTGATACAAGAGGAGAGAAAGAGCATGCAGATAAAATCGAACAGAGGGTGACAATGGTCTACAACCACCTTCCGTACAACGCGCAGGCTGAGAGTTCAAGTACAGAGGAGAAACTCAATATTATTTCCCAAACCATCGAACACTATAGGAAACAATTTGATGAATTGAAGGAAAAATTGACTCCGACGACTCCACCTTTGATCAGGGAACATAGGAAAGAAAAAGTTGCACTCCAACTAGAAGAGTTGGAGAAATAAGCTAACATAGCAGCAAAACTATTTGATATAACATCGCAGTTGTAGACAATGATGGAGGAAGAATAACAGGTCCAACAGTGGGACTAGGAAGAAGGAAAAATAAGCACAAGTATCCAAGACCTCAATAAGAGGCAAAGAACGATGAGTATCACTGAGCACCTCAAGGGAACACAAGACCTGAAGAAGTTGCAAGAAGAACTGATAGCAACGCAGATGCAAAAGCATGAGATAAAGGTGCATATGGAACCTCTTCAATATCAAGCCACACATCTCATCGTGCAAATGGAGGAGGAGAAGAAGAACATGGTGTAGACACAGGAGGAATGCACAACCATGGTCTAGGAAGAAATCACAACCCAAAATCTAGAAGTGCTCACAGAAAAAACCACGCAGGTACAAATACGAGGAATTGAACTTGTGGACAAGTTCTACAGTCTAGAAAATACTGTCAAGGGAGCATGTAGTGCTTAGGTGGCTTGGGATGAGCCACATGTTAGTGTTGGAGGACTGTTGGGAATAGGCCTATTTTGGGAAAAGGAATAATTTTGGATAATAAAGCGCAAAGAAGGAAAAGACAATTGGCAGGAAAAGAAGCACATGCAAGGTAAACACACATGTAGAGGAAAAAATCATGTGAGGTGAACATGCATGAAGACCTAAACATGCTAGGTTTAGGGTTTTGGTAAGAGGATGTAATGGATGATAAGCCAAAAATAAGTATAAATAGGTACCTAGGAGGTCTAGGTCAGGGTTGGAAGAGTAGGAATGTAAGAATGACTGGAAAATCCAAGATTGTTTTATAATCTGTTGATATGGAGAGAGAAAATAAGGTAGATATTGATGGTTAGATCATAGGTTGAGGATCCTGGTGTAATGTATTCCACCCCATTGTAGATCTAGACCCGAATGATCGAGGATTGTAAGGCGTGCATCGCTATAATTTTGGAAAAACCATAATAAAAGAGAAAAATGACCAAATCTTTGTGGACGTAGGCTAGGAGGGGGTGAACCACAGTAGATCATGTGTTCTATGGATTGATTATTGTTTATTTCTTTACTGTCAATGGTTAGCTATTAGATGAATGCATGAATGGGATAGCTAGATATGATTGTGTCTACATGCATGAATAATAATGACATAATGTGTAGTATAGATGAATGTTAGGATAAATGAATGAAGATGACATAGTGTAATCCCAGAGAGTTGCATCCACCCATAAGAACTATCTCGGGTGAGACTGCACAGTGAATTATATGTGTTGTATTTCCTTCTGGTTTACTAGGGGGGGTGATAGTTTTAGAGGTTTTGTTGGAAACCATAGTAGATATGAACTTGGGTTAGCCCAAGAAAGGTAGAAAGAGAGAAGTAGCCAACAACCACTTGGTGCCGCAACAACTAGATCAACCCATCAAGGAATTGTTCTACTTGGGATCTAACCTCATGAAAGTAAAAATTCTCTCTTGCCTCTATGTCAACTATTACACTGTCTCCTACTGAAATCCCAGGTTCCCAAGCTATTCTTAGAAAGGACTCATATTGTTGTCATTGCTCCACTCTGATCATAAATATATGATCCTCCTACCTAAAGTGCATCCTCCACACCTACATTTACAAGTTGTAATGCCTCAAAGAATTCCCCTCACTATCGAGGATCATACCCAACCAATGTATCTTAGTGAAGTCAATTAAACCAACTCTAAAATCAGAAATCACAGAGAAGTCTATGTGGTCACCAACTAATAGGGCATCCACTACACCTAGTCTCTTAGTATAAAAGGGAAAAACAATAATACTCTAGCACCCCCAGTCTATTGCAATCATCCAAGCACTGCCTGGACAATATCCCAACATATTGTTCACAAATTCCCTCCATGCAAACACATGAACCCCATATATGGTAAATTTGTTAGGATCCCAAACTAGCTTGTATGACGTGAAGCACCCTCTACTCATAGCACTAATATATAAGGTGCTAATATAAAAATCCACCTGTCTACTCCTGATAGGCCAGGAAATCATAAGTTGCATAAACTCGGTCAACTCCTCAGAAGACCTCTCCTCCAAGAAACCACTCCTAATCCTCCCAAAAGTGAACTATGGAAAGTCAAAACTAGTTCTCTCCTCTCTAATAGTAGCTAAATTTTCAAACAATATGATCCCATGGTCCCAAAATAATACCGTAAAGGTACCACCATGCTGACATTGCACCACTATGATCATATATGTCGAACCAATGCTTCCATTTTGCATCATCCTCTCCTGGAACCCTAAGATGATCTCCTTGAAGGGACATAAACCACCATCCTGAATCTTCCCCTGCAAAGGTGTCTCAATGAAGTCTAAGTTTGCAAATCCACAATTGATCTTGGCCTCCCCTCTACTGAAATCCTAAAAATAGGGCAGACCAATCATTGTCATAGCTCTATTGACCATCATTATCATCTGAATCAATCTATGAATCAGATGAATTCCTGAATCCCACCACCAAATTGGAAGTCCACTACTCCCAATACCTTCTAGTTATTCGTGTGCCATACAAGTAACCATCGGAGTCAAAATGAGTCAAATCCCTGGTATTCCATCATCTGGTGGAAACCAAGTACTAGGAATCAACTATATTCCTGCTAATATGTTTGGTTCATGTCAAACTACACCAGGAAATATGATATCTCAATCATCATCAATGTAATCAAGTAATCCATGGAGTCTAAAAACCTCCCTGGAAAGTATCCCTATCACCTGCAATGCCTCATACTCATACAAGTACCCAAAATTCATTATTGAGTCACACATAGCCCTCATAATCGTCTCCCTAAGTGTGGACTCAGGGACTACATGTGTGTGACCTCCATAGTGGATAATTCCATCCACCACCCTGTCATATGAAATATCTGTGAATTGATCCAATACAATCTGGATCTCCTCATGTTTTCTAACCACATATCCCAATTGAAAGAATTATGACATGGCTACAATCCTACCTGTCTCACCCCACTGACTCAGGTGAACCCTCCATGTCCCGTTGAATATACTGTTTCCATCAAAATATAAAACTAGATTCCACTGCCACTAGCTATAAGACTGAAAAGTTCTAGGTGCGTTGGACAACCCCAAGGGTATGATCGATATCTCATGGTAACATCTGAGAGAAATCCTACGAGTATCCTTCTCTTGTTCCCTACTCTAGTGATATCCTAATCGAAAATCAATCTCTGAGGAATATTCCTCTCCATGAAGCTCGTCTATCCACTCATCGATCCTAGGTGAACCAAACTCAATGATATGTCTAAAATCCTTTTTTGGAGGTCTCCCCAGGGGAAATGTCCCAAAACCCCATTGTACACCATCGTACACCCCTATATATTGTTGTATACTAATACATACAACTGTATCATCATGTATCACCATGTATCCTATATGTTCCACTGTATCACTCACTCTACTAATATCAACTAGACTTGGATCCTAGAGTGATGTATCCACTTCTGTCATATACTCAATCCCCTAATCAATTGGTGCATATACTTCCTTGTTGGCTGGTCCACAAGAAATCTTCTCAACTACCTCCTCTATAGCTAATCCTTGAGCCAAAATAAATGGTTCATGATCCATGCAATGTAAAATAGGTGCATGGGAAAAACCCTTTGTGTGAAACCTCTCCTCATACACCTGCAACCCTAAATACTCCCGTAAGGAGTCGTCATAAGAAGCTCCTCCCTCATATAATGAGTGTCACTCATGCCATCATGTGTCACTATATACAAAGATGATGGAGTCTCTTCTACTGTCAACGATGAAGAGTGTGCCAAACTAATATGGTAACAAAGTTCCTCAATCTCCCTTTCCTTTCCTTCGATGAACTTAAGAGCAAGGTTCCTATCCATGAACAACTACAAGTAATCAGATTTCATCTTATCTAGTGCATATTTGATGATGCACAATTGTGTACTAGTGACTCCATCTGTAATTCCCTTTTTCCTTTCCTCCATATTGGTTTTCCACACAAGGTATTCAATAAATTTATGAGCACTATTTTCCCTCGTCAACACCTACACAGCTTGTTCCTCTGTGACCAATATTCGGTTCTCCAAATCATGCAATGCTAAGAATATTTGATTAATTTCATCATCATTTCTAGGTACAGTCACATCCTCATCATCATTGACATCATAAATGATATATGGTGATGAATCCTCATCCTGTGTAGGTGCTATCACATTTGAACTACCTTCATCATAAGCATCATGCACAGTGAGAGATGTTGGATCTGTAACATGGGTTGATTGGAATAGTTCATCATATTTATCATAAGATGTTGCATCCTCATATTTTGTTGATTTTTCAGAGGTATACCCATCCAACACACTAGTTTCATTGACCTCATTAGATAGCTCTGATTATGTATCATAGGCTATTGTCTGATCTTCCTTTGTGCACACATCGTCTGCATGGCTAGATGCATGCTCCTCCACCTGTCCTTCACGTCGGTACCTAAAAAAACTCTGTAAATCAGATCGAAGATGGCCTCTTGGGACATGTCTAGACATCTAGTGGGACCTCACGTGACGAGGGTGGACAACCAGCAAGGGCCTCACGAGGCACCCTATACTCAAACCGTGGGGATGACTCCGGACAGGGTTTCCCGAAACCCTCCGAGCACTTGCGAAATAAAAGTACAACCTCCTCCATAAAGCTCTACAAATCCCCTGCGCAAGACGATATTCCTTCAAACTAAAACAAACTCAACTGAAGATCCAATGGAAATCCTATATGGATTCCCCTCTCATCTAGGATCCAATGTAAATCCTAGGTGGATTCACCTCTTGTCTAGACAGGGTGGATATTGCACCACTAAAACCAAACGAATAATGGAAGGGTTTTGATAAACCCTAAGGAAACAATGGCTCCAAGAGATCTTACAAAATGAGGGATTAAATCATAATACCCAAAGTGAGGCTCTACGCCTCCTTTTATCCTTTTTCCATTCCTTCTAGAAATTTCCCCTTTTTGACTGAATCAAATGTAACCCTTATCCCCCCTTTTACATTTACTTTAAGATTAAAAGTCACTATAATAATGGTTAAGTAACTTATTAATCTAAAGTTACTTTATTTCCTCAATGTCATTTTGAATACATAACATCTCCTAACTAAGTGACATTAAATGACCCCATTTTTACTCCCTTTTCTCCATCGACAAGCCATAGAATTCCTTTCTATTGTAAAACAAGGGAATCCAAAAATGAGGACATGATAGAGAAGAAACTAGAAGTAGAAAGTGCATGTCCATGAGGAAAGAGTTAGAAGAAGAATCAATATTGTTGTTGTGATTCTTCATTGTTGCTTCTAAGGAATCCATAATTTTTAAACATTTAGACTCTAGATGACCATCTCACCCACAGAAATTGTAATGCTTGTCAATCTTCTTACTTTTTTTTTTTGGTCCTTTGTCACCATTGGGAGTAGAAGCTATATAAGAAGGTTTGGGATCCTTGTTTTTCTTCTTGTTGCAAGGATGTTTCTTCTTTGTATGCTTCAATTTATCTTTTAGTTGGGTCATTAATGCTTTGGTAGATGTACCTACAATGTTGATCACTCCAAGATGAAAGAGATTATCTTTATCTCTAATTAGAGAATCAAAAAAATACTTGAGAAAGTGTTTTTTGTATGAATCCCCTAGAGATTTTCTAGTGGAGTAAAAGGTAGATCCAAAAATATAATATGCACCTTCAAGATTAACAAATATATATCTATATGTGTGTGTGTGTGTGTGTGTGTTGGACAGTTGGTTTTCATTGATGTCAAAAAATGTGATGGGTGTATTTGGAGAAGTCTCCAGAGTGGTCCCCTTATGACGTAGCTCTAAGCATGACCCTCATGGGAAGTCTCTTTGAAGAAGTCTACAAGAAACCCATATATGTGGTCATGAATCCCAAAGTTGTTTTAGGAATAAGGACATGAAGGACAATGTAAATTCAAGTAACAAACTCATATATGGATATTCCTCATCATTCAATTTCCAACGATAGGTGGAACATCACGTAGTTCCTCACGATTGAGGAGTTATGAGGTCATGAAGTTGAAATCCCTAAAGATGGGTTAAGAAGCCCCTAAATGGTTACAAGTCATTAATCAAAGGGTAAAGTGGTTGTAACAAGAAACCCATAAAGTAAGGAAAGAGGTTGCTTAGAAAAAGTATAAATACACCTCAAGGAGTCTCTCATAAGTACATTCACACACACATTCTATTGAATATCTCTAAATGAATAAGTGATATGGTTTATCTTTTCGTAGTTTATCTGAGGTTGCGAAGGAAGGTTGACAGTGAAAGTTTCATAGTTGCAAAAAGTGTGATAACCCTAGTTTATGAGTTTATATGTGGGTTACAGGTCATAAGGACGTGGATGTACGTGGGACATAGTGGTGCAAAGAATGAATATCCGCGGGTAGTAGAGGAGCAAGTTGCAGATCTGTGAAAAAATTGTGAAAGGTTGTGAAGTGATGCTTGTACTAGTTTGTTGATGCCCAGGTTGATTTGTTTATCTGTGATCTGAAGCACCATGTCAGTTACAAGTTCTAAGGTATATTTATATGCATGATTTGATTGATATATCTTGGTGATATGGTACATGCTTGAGGCATGGTATGGTGAATTGGGCATATGCTAGAAACACATCTTTGTGTTGTTGGTACATGGTTGAGATACACATTTGATATATGGTAGGACATGTTTGAGGTACATCTTGGTTACATGTTGATGATGCTATGGTCATGCCTTTGGTATCTTGTTGAGGTATTGGTATATGTTTGAGGCACATATCTGGTGCATGGTGTGAGACATGTTCTTGGTACATGTTGAGGTACACATTAGTGATGTTATGGTACATTGATTATTAACACATATTGGCTATATTAGTATCTTGGTATTGTGGCTATCTTGGTTATGTTTGAGGCACTTCATTGATGATATCTTATGATTCACATGATATGGTACATGATCGAGTTACTTGGTATGGTACATGGTTGATGTACATGGTATGGTACAGGTTTCGGTACATGCATGATATGGTACTGGTTCGATGTTCATGGTTGATGTACATGGTATGGTACATGTTTGATGTACATGGTATGGTACAGGTGGATCAATTGGTTGATGATGGTATATCAGTGACAGAGACAGTGACAATGACAGGTTCGTTGATGTGACAGTGACAATAATAGGTTGGCTGAAAATGACAGGTTGACCATGGCAGTGATTATAGTAGTGACAATTTGGTCTACACTTATATTTCAGGGCGGAAGGATGGAGCAAGAAAAGGGGGTTGTATCCTCCTTCTGGTTGGTGCCAGAGAACTTAGGTTGGTGCCTACAAATCAAGGTGTCATAGCCTCCTTCAGATTGGTGTCAGAGAACTCAGGGAGTTGGTGTTTCCTTCATATTGGTTCCTCTAAATCAGGGGGTTGGTTCCTCCTTCCAGTTGGTGCTAGAGAATTTGGAATTTGGTGCTTCCTATGAATATATTCTTGATATATATATAAGAAACAATTTCTTGGTTTTCTCCCATTTGGGTTTCCACATAAATTATGGTGTACTATGTATCTGTGGTTACCTGTTATGCATTGTTGATTTATGTTGTTGATGATGTATTGAATTCTAAT
>SNQJ01S0030038.1:1275-30820 GCA_010110895.2 Picea sitchensis
ACGCAAATGGATGCCTTGAATCTTCCGCAACAGAACTTAATAATTTTATTGTTTGATGTTGATGAGATTGAACGGTTTCGACTATGAGATGTAGCAAATTGTTAAACACATATACCCACACAAGCAGATAGTATTGTGTCTTACATTCCATAAATTTTAGCCACGCGACCTGCATTTTTATTCCTGCACAATGACTTCGCCACAATTTTATTATTATTATTTTACTATGCACTCAATAATCTGATTTTTAATGAACCCATTTTTTTAAATGGTTAACTGCAGAAGGGTTATGCAGGGTTTCAATGCAGATTGAGAAATATTTACCTTCAATATGGTGCAGTTCTCATGTGCTCAAGCCTTCAACTGTAATGGCAATATAAATCCAATGCCCTAAGGACATGACCCATAGAACAGCGCCAAGATTAATGTTATTAGTAGGATCAATTTTCCTATGTTTTCCTTTTAACTGTTTCACGATTGTAGATGCAGGGGCAACTATGGCCCATTCAGAGGTAACGATGATTGTCCTTCGCTTGACTTACAGTGACAATTTCTTCTACTTATTTTGTCTGTAGATGACAGTTCTTAATAAAAAACTTAATTCCCATTTAATTGTTTCCTTCAAAATTTTGCAGTGGAGTGTATAATGATAGTATTTCAAAAACAAATTGGCCACAACCCACATTTCTTGTGAGTTATACACTCACAAGCATGAACAGGAATACACATTAGAATGAGAAAGAGGAGATTCATTCATTTCCATTAGATGATGCAATGTCTCATTACATAGTAGGAGAAGCGGAGTACGTTACGTAACTCCGAAATACTTAACTATTAACCACTAAATTAATTACTATATTAAATGTATTTGATTATGTCACTTTATTAGCAAGACTTTATTACATGTCTAAGTTCCAAATATGACCATTCTCTCTAACATTTCTCTCACAAGAAGAAAAAATCTGGCCTCAAGCCAGGATCAGATTAGATCCATTACCAATGTTACAAACAAGTTGGTTCATTAACTAAAAACCTAAAAATATCCAATGTAAATAGGATAGAATTCAGAAATCCGTAAAGGATAAATTTATTTGATAATATGTTGATTGATGATTGACAATATAATGGCATGTGATGTTAATAAACATCAAATAGTACATGCTTGGAAAGACAAGATGCATGACCTTTTGATATAATTATTATTATTATTTATTAATATTTATTATTATTATTATTTATTAATATTTATTATTATTAGGTAGCATATAAGTGAGGCATCTAATGTTGTCTTATGTATATTATAGAATTAATTCGATGTTACCTTTATTGATGATTTCACCCAACAATAGAGCCCTATGTTAGACCTATAAAAGGTCTAAACTCAAGAAAATCCCAAGTGGCTTTGTAAAATTTCCAAGGAAGCCATTTGAAGCTGGGCAACATATAGGTGATCAAACAAAAGCAATTGATTGCATAAATCTTTTAAGATTCTATCACTTCCTAGGTGACCATGCTGACACGAGTTTGCATGGCCATCCTACATTCTTCAATCATTCCTTGTGATTGAAAGATAGAGCTTGTAGTCTAAGAAAACCTACTTTTCAATCTCAACCTATTAGGTTAGCCTTCCCACTCTTAATTTGATGATTGCAATCCTCTTAGAGTCTCGATTCCAAGCTAGGGATCAAGTCACACTTTGTATGATACGTCCCCCATTCTTAACCAATGGAGGCACACTCAAATCTACGTTCTTCTATCCCCTCTAATTTCAACCACCTCGAAGCATTGTCTCAACTTGGTGGCAAGGTCTCATCAAGGAGCCAACAGTGGAGTAAATTCTTACCCTCTCAATTTCTTTGACCAATGTTGTATTTGAATGCCTTCTTATAGAACAATTACCTTGCCACTAAACCCACAAAATAGTGGCAGTGCTTGTAATTGCTTCAATTCACCAAATAATACACCCCGAGTTCCACTTAGAATTGGGGATCAAGTTCCACATCTTTTGGATGTTCTTAAGATAATTGAGGCTCTCTAGATGCAGCATATTATGCATGTACTGTGATCTCGGAGGATGTGGCTTCTCAATGCCCCACAAAATTAAGACAATGATTGAATGATGGTAAAAAAAGGTTGTCTCAACTAGTGTTGCAAGATTTGTCGATTTGTCATTGGAGATGAGTACAAAACATCACCAAACTTTAAAAAACTCATTAATCTTGCAAGTTTTTCAAAAAGCTCACAAGGCTAACAATTAAGTCTAAACATTTTGAAAAAATTTACCAAACAGGGGAATATAAGCCTATAAAACGTGATTTTGTGGCTCATTTTTCTCAAAAAACCCTATTAATTGTGATTTTGTCTATGAGAATATTCCAACATGTTGAAGGGTTTATCCGGTGTTTAATACATGGAAATGAATCTTCTTTGGATTGGACAAATGTCCATTCAATTTTTGCATATCATAGGTATATTTTGTTATCTTTTTTGTATATTTTTGGAACAAGAATCGGTATTTTTTAGGTTTAGGGTTTGTGGATATACTACAAGATATTCTACAATTGTATTACCACTATTAGCTTAGGTATCTTTTGCAAACCAACAATATTTTTTCCCTAGTTTGTATTTATCTTCAACCAACAAGCCGAAGAAATTGGACATGTTTTGGGCATATGGAAAGCGTGTTTATGGGATCCTGGCAAGGTCAAACACATGATTTGCCCGAAGGTTTTGTATGAAGTGATGTACTATTTAAAATGCCACCTTACAAGAATTTCAAGCAAATATTTTTAGCCCTATCCAAATGTCATACCAATGCAATGCACGACAATCTTTTGGAACTATTGAAGAATCTAAGTAGAAGAATCTAAGCAAAAGAAATAACTTCTAAGGTTTGCAAAACTCGGAAGCCAAGAAAATAGTACAAGTATCCTAAGTCTGACATTTCAAAGTTCTTACGGTTGGATTTCACATGGGTCAATGTTTGGGTCGCTACCAATAAGAATAAGGTCATCAACATATAGTATAAGTATGGGAAGATAGTCACCTACTCGCTAGGTATAGACTTTAGTGTCAAAATGGCATCTAGAAAAGTCAGAGTCAAGAAGGAACATGTGCATTTTTTCATACCAAACCCAAGGAGCTTGCTCCAAGATTTACTATTAAAATGCCGCCTTGCAAGAATTCTAGGCAAAGAATTTTATCCCTATCCAAATGCCATACCAAATCCGTGTGACAAGCTTTTGGAACTATTGAAGAATCTAAGCAAAAGAAATACCTTCTCAGGTTTGCAAAACTTGGAGGCCAAGAAAATAGGGCAAGTGTCATAAGTCTATCATTTCAAACTTCTTCTAAAGGTTGGATTCACATGGGTCAAATGTTTGGGTTGCTACCAGTGAGTATAAGGTCATCAACACATAATATAAGTATGGGAAGATGGTCACCTACTCGCTAGGGTATAGACATTAGAGTCAGAGTGGCATCTAAAAAGCCAGAGTCAAGAAGGAACTGGTCAACTATTTCATACCAAGCCTGAGGAGCTTGCTTCGGGCCATAGAGGGATTCCTTGAGATAAATATAGGAGGATGTTCCATGTAAATTTCTTCTTGCAAATCCCCATGAAAGAAGGCGTATTTGGCATCCATTTGATGGACCTCCCACCAATATGAAGTTGCAAGGGAAAGTATAAGGCAGATATAATTCATTTTGGCAACATGGGCAAAGGTCTCATTGTAGTCAATACCTTCTACCAATGAAAATCCTTTGGCAATTAACTAGGCCTTGTGTCTATCAACACTACCACATGCGGCATACTTAGTCCTGTAAATCCATTAGCATTCAATAAATTTTATCCTTTTGAAAGAGGCACTAAATCCCAAGTATTGTTCACCATCAAGGAACAAAATTCTTTCTTCATAGTTGCATCCCATTTTGGACGAAGCTTCTTTAAATGTTTTTGGATCTAGAGTTTATGGAACTTGAGTCAAAAGAGAAGGGGATCATTTGAACCATGAATGTGTATGCCAGTGTTAAGAAGGATCATAATCATCGGTGACTTCCCTTGTTGTATGGACCCATCGAGGAAGTTGTGGAGATGGTGCAGGTTCAGGTTCAATAGACTCGTCTAGAGAACAAGACTAAGCAAGTGGAGCATTGTTTTCATCATCGTTGTCATTATCTAAAGAGGAAGCATGACTCAAAATAGAAACAAAGGGATTAGAAGAAGAAAAAATCGATATAGGACTAAAAAGGGAAAGGAATGTGTGTCGAGGATGGTTCACAGGCCAAAGAGGGCATAGACATTGAGTCAAACGCACAAGCCAAGAAACCATCAAACTTAACATCTCTTCTAACAATGGCTTCTATGATATTAGGTACAAGAAGTCAATAACCTTTTACATACTCTGAAAAACCAATAAAATGCACTTCTTACTTTTAGGTTGTAAAGCTTTCCTTTCCTCATCCAGAATGTGCACCAATGCTTCACTCCCAAACAGACAAAAATGGCTTACATCAAGCTTTATCCTACTCATGCTTCTTAGGGTGTTACATAATTTGCATAATAAATGGCTTCCGCCCAAAAACAAGGATGGAGTTCTCCCTAGATTGCAGCGTACAATTTGCCATTTCTTTTAAGGTATGATCTCTCTCAACAACACCATTTTGTTGTGGTGTGTATGGAATAGTGTGTTGCATCTAGATACCCTCTGGAATGCAATAAGCATTAAACTTTGTGTTGACATATTCACCCTCGTTATCTGTTCTTAGCTTTTGAAGTTGATGTTCATATTGTTTTTCTACAAGGGCCTTAGAGGCCAAAAACATGTCAAAAGCTTCGCTCTTAAGTTTTAAGAAGTAAACCCAAGTGCGTCTAAAGAAGTCACCAATGAAGGTTAACAATTACTTAAACCCAGACAAAGAAGCAGAAGGAAGTGCACCACACAAATCACCATGCATAAGCTATAAAGGAGTCGAAGCATGCCAAGAGGCACATTTGTCAAAATTGTCTCGATGAAATTTATTGAGACACAACCTAAACAAACACCATCCCTGCAAGAAATGAGAGGATGACTAGTGACCATATTATGCTTGCACAGTTGTTGCAATGAGTGGTAGTTCAGTTGGCCAAACTGCGCATGCCAAAATACGTTCATGTCATCACTATGAGCAATAGAAACTAAAGGAAGAGAGTATGAGCCAAAGTTGTCAAACTTGTACAATCTGCCAATATCATCAAAACAATATGTTGAGGATCCTTTAAGTTCTTGATTACTACTTCGTGAGGTGAAAACTCCACGATTTTTCCTTCACCAGAACAAGTGATTTATAGGAATAAAGAAGGTTGCAGGAGAAACTAGGAACACGGTACATCATTAAGGTGACCATGAGCTAGCTAAATTGTTCTTGATCCTACAACACCTAGAGATCTATCATTACCATCAAATATTTGATTAAGAGAAAAAGAAATGGCTCGATCTTTAGCCATGTGATAAGAACCTCCTAAATCAAGAATCCACTCATTTGAAGAACTAGAATCTGATGCATTGAATGAAAAAACAAAAGCAAAAAGAGCATGCCCTTCTAAGGAATGAGAGGAAAAGTTATCCAACCAAAGGTTGTTTTCTTCATGGTTGATTCAAGGGCTTCCATTTTCTTAAAACAGCAAGACTCTTAATGACCATCTTGCCCACAAAAATTGCAAATCCTATCAATTTTTTTTCCTTATGGCTTAGCTCCTTAATCAACAATAGGAACGGGAGAAGGTTAAGAGGTTTGGCACCCTTGTTTGCTTCATTGTAGCGAGGATGTTGCTTCTTAGGATGCTTGGAGGCTTGTTTCTCTTACACAAATAAAGCTTTGTTAGAGGTACTTGTAGTACTTATCAACCCAAGGTGCAAGAGCTTATCTTACTCTCGAAATAGAGAACAAAGAATATTTCAAAAGAGGGCCTTTTGTAATCAGTGCCTTCACAAAGAGGCTTCTTTGGTAGAGTGAAAGGTGTCAATGTTTCATGTAAACCTGCACAAGAGACCTAGCTAAAGCAAATACAAACAAAGCTTATCAAGAAAAGGACAAGAGATTGAATATGGAAGAATGAGAAAATATATTCACACTACTCGAATGAGTTGATCAATGTGATACAATGAATGAGTGATATACACTTATATAGGAAAGAACATTCCATAATTAAGAAAAGTGGCAAACAGTGAGCTTCTCTTAGGAATGCATGCATAATAGTGGTGGTCTAAAATAGAACTAGCTTCAGTTAACTACCACTGAACTAGTGAGTTGAAAATAGAAATATTTGCAACACCCCCTGAACATCACTATGGAGTAATCAAAAATGAGTCCCAGCAACTAGGCCATATTAGGTACTCATGTACAATGCAACTAATGAACATTGAATAAAAAAATGAGGAAAGAGGGAAAACCACGTGGGAACAAAACACCCCCTCAAAACACAATGCATCAAAAGAAGAAAAGGCAGTTGCTAGGCAACTGTGTTCTTCACTCCAAGACAATCCCGCAAAGTCTGAAACTTCAACCCAGTGAAGGTTCTGGTGAAGATTTCGACAGTCTTTTCAGAGGAAGGACAGAACTACAGATCAATGATCATGTCATGTACTAGATCTCTGACAAAATGCATGCGGACCTCAATGTGTTTAGTTCGTTGTCGTTGTACTAGATCTCTGCAAAATCTCAGTGTACTCTGATTGTCACACCATATGACAGTGGGATAAGGAAGTGTTGAAGCCAAAGTGCATGAATGACACAATTGACTACTCCTTTGTACTCGGCCTCTACGAAAGATAAAGCAATGGTTGATTGCTTCTTACTTGACCAGCAAATAGGGCCTGACCCCAAACTGAGAGTGTACCCTGAAGTGGACTTGCGATCTGTGTCATCACCAGCCCAATCTGAATCTGTGAAGCCTATGAGATCCAATGCACAACCAACTGCATAGTGAATCCCATAACTCATGGTGCCCTGAACATATCTAAGGATGCGCTTGGCAACCTTCCAATGCAGATCATGGGGCTCCTGCATGTATCTGGAAACTACTCCTACTGCATATGAGATATCCGAACAGGTGTGGGTGAGATACAGAAGACTCCCCACCAACTGTCAATACAAGTGTTGTCCACTAATGGTGTATCCCTACCATCCTCAAGTATGATCCCAGATAAGAAGGGTGTAGGTGTAAACTTACAGTATGTCATGTGGAATCTATCCAGAAGACCCCTAACATACTTAGTTGAGAAAGTTTGATGTTATAAACATCCTGACTAATCTCAAGACCAAGAAAGAAGTGAAGTGGACCCATGTCCGTCATAGAGAATCTATCATGCAAAATATCTTTGACCACAGCAATGGTTGAAGCAAAGCTACCAGTGATTAAAAGATCATCAACATAGAGTAATAAATTCATCAAAGAGTCAGTAGTCCTCAGCATGCAAACATTGCAATCAAATTTACATCTAACAAAATCATGTGAAAGCAGATAAGAATCCATCTTTTCATACCATGCTCTAGGTGCCTGCTTGAGGCCATAGAGTGACTTCTTCAGTATTCACACTAAAGATGACTTCTAAATGAACCCCGGTGGCTGCTCCATGTAGATCTCCTCTGAAAGATCACCGTGAAGAAAAGCATTCTTCACATCCATCTGGTGAACTTCCCATCCTTTGGTTGTTGCAATGGCTAGAACCAAGTGAATGGAGTCCATCTCAGGAGCAAAGGTCTCATCATAATCTATCCCATGAATCTGCTGAAATCCTTTTGCAACTAAGCTTGCCTTGTACTTGCTCACCTAACCATCTGTTGCTCTCTTGGTCCTATAGACCCATTTGCATCTGACAAGTTTCCTCCCTAGTTGAAGTGGAACCAGATCCCAAGTTTGATTCTCTAGGAGTGAGTCATACTCCTCCTGCATGGCTGCTTCCCATAATGGATTTCCTACAACCTCACTGTAGCTCTACGGATCAAAAGATTGAACCATATAGCAATGCATGGGCATCGTTGGTTCAAAAGATGAAAATACATGAGAAGGCTCCTCATGTTGAGATAGAGTCCTCCTTGAATCCAATGGATCCCTGCAAGGTCGCCTACTGCCTGAAGTGTGGACTGTGCCCACTTGGGCATCTGCTGAGGCTATGGCGATGGCTCCTCATCTGGTTGTACTACCTACTCTTCTCCATGTACAGAATCCTCTAAATATGAGTCTGAATCTGTAGCATCTAAGTGTATGGAATCATCATCTCCGATGTCTGGAACTGATGGAAGCACAAGAGTATCTACATGTTGCACTGGTGTTGCATGCAAAGGACTCTCCTCAAACTAAACATTGCACTCAATGATGAGTCGATCTGTAAAGGGATCAATCAACCTATACCCCTTCACATCATTTGGATATCCCACAAAGATGCAAGTTATGCTCTGTGGATCTAATGTTTTCATCTTTTCAGAAGGAATATGAACCCATGCACGAGATCCAAAGATGTGGAAGTGTGTGGCATCTGGTTTGTCCCCTGTGCAAGCCTCAAAAGATGTCATGTCTGCAACAGATCTATGAGGAGATATGTTTTGTATGTAAGCATCACAATTAAGTGCCTCAACCCAAAGCTTGGAAGGAAGAGACCTCGCATGCAACATGCAACTCGTCATCTCCTTGAGAGATATGTTATTTCTTTCAACAACTCCATTCTACTGTGGAGTGTATGGAACTATATGTTGCAACTGGAAACCAGCCTCACGACAAAGATTCTGAACATCTTTGTTGATATACTCCCCCCCATTGTCTGTACGGAGGATCTTGATCTTTTTCCCAGACTATGTCTCTACTAGAGATTTGAAGTCTTTGAGATGCTCAAAAACTTCAGACTTTTGCCTGAGAAAATAAACCCAAGTATAGCCTAAGTAATCATCAATAAATGTAAGGACATACATTTCTTTGTTGATGGACCGATGTGTAAATGGACCGATGAGATCACAGTGAACAAGCTCCAAGGAAGAGGAGGTTCTCCTTGCCTTCCCCTTTTCAAACTTCTCTTCAGGATGCTTGCCAAGAATGTATCCTTCACAAACCCCTTCAGAAAAGTGAATGTCTGGCAAGCCTTTGACCATTCCTTGCTTGGCAAGTCATTGTATGTACCTAAAGTTTAAATGACCAAATCTCTCATGCCATACTCTACTACTATCATCAATATGTGTAAGTAGTAAAGAGGAGTTATGGTCAACAAACTTAGTGAATTTATACAATCTTGATTTGTGATCTACCTCACCAATTGCAATAATGGAATTGTCATGCATGTCAAGTACAGAAACTGAATCTGATGTAAATTCAACATTTTTACTTGTTTGAGTGATCTGATAAACTGAGAGCAGATTTACAGAAAGCTTTGGAACATGTAAAACATTCTCAAAACTGCCATTAGGGAGTTCCACTCTTCCCTATCATGCTACTGCTACTGGAGTATCATACCCCATGAGAATAGGAGGTCTTGAGCATGAACTCAAAGAATTAAAAACTTCCTCTTTCGTTTCCATATGATGTGATGCGCTAGAATCTATAATCCATGAATCAGATGAGGAATTAATTGCAACCAAAGCATAATGATTACCTTTCTTAGGAGCATAATCGTCTTCCTTTCTCTTCTTGGCTCCTTCAAGAATGAAGTTTCCAAGGTTGTTCTGCTGAAGTACTTGTGCCATAAGATCGATTTGGTTCTTCATGCATGTGGATTCTTCATGATTTGGTTTATTGCAATAATTGCATTGTTTTCCCTTCTTCTTCTTCTTCTCTTTGGAATTTGAAGAGTCTTTGGAACCTGAAGAATCCTTGAAGGGTTTGGAATACCCCTCCTTTTCTTTTTGTTTCTCCTTTCCTTTCTGTTTGGATTTTTTATTGGATGACCCTTTTCCTTCTTGCATGGTGAGTGCATGTGCTTTGGGTTCCTTAATTAGACCCATCTGAATGATTTGTGTCTGCTCATGTGTAAGAGAATCAACGAACTGCACCATGGTAGGTATTTTCCACTTTGATCCCAAGAGATATCTGCCAGAATGGAGAGTGGAGATGTAGACAGCATATTCTACTCCTAGCTTAGCCAAGATTGTTAGAATAAGTTGGTCCTCTTGTTTAGACTTATCAATACCACAAGATTCCAGGCTCAATATCAAAGATTTAAACTTGGTAAATAAATCATGTATATTATCAAAACTTTTAGGATCCAAGGTATTCGACTCTACCTCAAGCATATGACCTCTCATCTCATTCTACTTTCCAAAGAGACCTTCCAAGGTGGTCCAGATCTCGTTTGGAGTCTTGCATGACGCAACATGAAACCATAAATCAGTTGAAATTAATTCAAGAAGAAGTCATGTGGCCTCATTCTTACGGTTCTCCCATCTGGTCTTCCCAATCGATGATGTAGGTTTTGTTTATGTCGCCATCGTCAAATTGTACAATCCTTTCCTTTTGAGTTGGAATTTGGCCTTCGTCTTCCATTCAAAATAATTGTACAGTGTGAGGATTGTCACCAAATTTGACTGAAGAATTGGTGTCGTCTCCATCCCTCTTACTGGTTTTGAAAACCTTAAAAATTAACCCTCAATTTGCAGTAAAAAAATCCTGAGAAATCACTACAAAAAGTCAATTTTTGAAGAGTGTCACACCCTGTCTGAAGGACATGGAGCGACACTATCGCACCCTATTGGAAGGACACAGAGTGACACTGTCACGTCCTATTGGAAGTGTTATCCCCATTTTGTGCCCTTTTGCATAGATGGAAACCCCTCTCACCACCACAGATGGTCACGGATTTCCATATGGCATCCACCACATCAACTGGCTTCCGGAAGGAAGTGGGCCTTGCTCCATGAGGTACAAGTCAGTGTTATGGTGAGCATCATTTCAATAATTAAGCCAATTGAGTATGTTGTATCTTAGATTGCTCTAGATTTTATTGTATATGCTTGGACATTATGCCTTTTGCCCTGGTTCACCTTGGTGGTTGACATTCTGCCCTAGTAAGTGGTCTTACTTGGGGATGGGTTTGCTACTAGGAACTCCCTTAAAGAGCCATCGTATTGTTCCCGACCATACTTACCACTTTCCATCATTATTCCCCTCCATTTCCTTATCTCTTGGGATTTTAGGGTGTATTGACCTAAGAAGGGGTTGTCCCTCATTCTATGGGAAGAAGGGGTTGAAGGCCCAAAGGGGTTAATGTTGGGTAAAAGATAAAAGCCTTGTATAAACCTTCCAAATGCTTCGCCCAAGGATCACCCAAGAAAGCAGTGAAACGCTTATCTTTGAGTAAAGGGGACCCACAATATAATAAAGAATGTTTAAAAGGTTAGTTGAAGGATAGGAGGTCTCATCACGAGCCGACCTATCACGTCCATGAATATCTAGTGGTATGACATTGCCATCATCTGGTCATCAAACCAGGGTAATGGCTAAGAGAAAGGGGGTCTCATAACGAGCCAGCCTTCTCATTTCCACTAGGTGTTTGTGGGTGACGTTGTCATCATCTGGTCACCACGCCAGGGCAGTGACCTTCAACCTCTCCTTATGTTATATTGAAAGAAAATACAAAGAAAGAAAGATAAAGGCAATTGATGGGCTTGGAAAAAGTGCATTGAGGACGAAGGTACCACACACCCTCTACAAAGGCACCCATGAATGAGACACTATGACCCCTTGTATGTCATGAGCCCTATGCCCATTGAGTCTTGACCCCAACCACTTCATCCACTTTACATGGCTTAGAGAGGGATCTCTTGGAAACTCTCCTTGACCTAGGGAAAGATCTACCCAATAGGACACCTTGTCAACCCTCCCATATAAGGTTGACAAGTTGCATAGTGTCTTTGAGCAATTAATTGTTTAATATAATCTTTGATGCACATGCTTAGATGGCTCATTTATTGATTGGATTCACTTGTCATGGTGTTATGACTTGAGATCTTGGAGGGCGTGCTTGTTTGTCTTTCCAGGGTCTAGCTAGTGGACAATTTTGGAAGAACAAGCCTAGATTGGGCTTCCATGGGGCTACAAGCCCACAGGTTGGATGCCAAGGGCCCACATGCCAGATGAGAAAGATCATACTTGGAAGGCCTTGAGATTGACTTGACGACAGATCCTAGCCTCCACATGCCAAACGTTTTGCCTAGGATAGGAAAAACGTCACTCCTAGAGGCATGACGTCACCTAGGGGGGTTAGGGCTTGGTGGTGAGGTGCCACTCATTTACACATGGATGTTTTGAGGAGAAGAGGGTCTTCACCGTGAGGAGATTGTCTAGATGCTTGACATGTGGCCTTTGGAGGCCTACCCATGCTTCTCCAACACCAACGACTTCTTCTAAGTGGAAAAACGTCCCCTAAAGGGGAGACATCCATGTAAAATTAGGGTTTATTTGTGCAAAAGTGAAACTTTAATTGAATTGTTTAATATTACTTTGTTAAAGGGGGCAAGATTAGCGTTGTTGACCCCTAGTCTTGTGGTTTACTCCTTAATTTATGGACAAGTCACCTTGGTGACATTTTGTATAAATAAGAGATCATAAGATCTCATTTTAACATAACTCTCCCTCATTGTGAGAAGTATTGGTATGAAATTTTCGCTATCTTTGAAAAAATTGTCTCTTTTGGCTCTTGTTTATGGTTATCTCTTGATGTTATGGTTGATGGGAGTGATGCGCTAGCCTTGGAAGGCTTATCTCTTGCTATTGTGGTGGATTATCTTGGCATTTTTCCTTGAATTGGTATGGTTTTTACTCTCATGCTATCATTTGTTTCAAGTCAAGGTTATTGTGCTAGGACCTAGGTGGGAAGTATAAGGGCATACACCCCCACCATAGTCTTCATCATTTTATGCTTCATGTTATTGGTTAAACAAGGGTTTGCTAAGAGAAGTATAAGGGCATACACCCTCTTAGCTTAAACCCTAGCTAGAGAAACTTGTCTTGGGAAGTAAAAGGGCTTACACCCCCAAGGAGGTAGCTTCTCTAGCTCTTTCTTTTCATGACCCATTAACCCAATAATTAAGAGCACTAGTCATTTATTATTGCATTGGAGAAATAAAATATTGCATTGGGAAACATGATTTTTGGTCATTTTTACTTCTTGCAAAGTGGATTGTATACCTTATGCCTTGGGCACCTCACAGCCACTAAGGCGTCCCCATCAAGGGGCTACTTCTTGCTGCTGTTATAAAATTACATCTTCAGTGATTAAGGCTGCAGAAACCCTAACTCATTTGCTTGAATAACTCTCTTATCAACCATTGGATTTTGTTCAAAGTTTGCACACTTATTCTTCTTGGTCTAGAGCACTTTTTGGCAAAGTTTGAGGGGATTTCAGTGGCGGATTTCCTTGCTGTAATACATAGAATGTTACAGCCATAAGGCTGATATAATTTGCTGCAGACAAGTGTTTATAACGGCCTTATCAGATCAACAACATAAACTGCAACAATGAGTATATTTGGACATAAAATTTAAATTGAGATTAGAATGACTTATTTCAAACCCTTTTTCCTTAAGGTGACTGTCAATTCTAGAGTAACATACCCTTAGAACATGCTTGAGACCTTATAATGCCTTTCTGAGTCTACACACTAAGTGTTCCTTTCCTCTCTACACAAAACCACTAGGTTGCTCTACATATATTTCCTCATCAACATAGCCATTTAAGAAGGCACTCTTTACATCCATCTCATAAATTATCCAATTTGTTGTACCAATATTGCCAAGATTAATCTCAACATGTCCATCTTTACCACTAGAGAAAAAGCTTCCCCATAGTCAATTACTTTATCTTGTGCATAATTTAGCGACAAGGGGAGGTCCACACTTAAAAATTGAGCCATGAAATTTATACTTAGTTTTAAAGCCCCACTTTGTACCAATGACTTCTTTTTCAAGTGCCAACTCAACCATATCCCAAGTGTTGTTTTTCATCAAGGCATCGTATTCTTCCTTCATTAGTTTTCGCCACTCCTTTTCTACATCTTCCACATAAGTTTGTGTCCCATCAATTTAGTCATTAATGCAAAAATTACTTTGATTCGGGGCTTAATTGTTCTTCTATCAAAATTTGTGTCGAGCAATTGGTTATCCTTCATTGTCTTTTCATACCATTGAGGCACTCTTTTCTTAGTTTGATTATTCTGAGATGTTCCTTCAATCAATGTTGTAAATATCGTCTCGGGGAAAGTATCGGTGAGGGTCCGGAATGTAACTTCTCGGTGACATTGGCGGAAAATATCGGAATATCTCGGAAAATGTCACTAGACAGGGGTCTAACTCGGAATATCTCCGAATATCTCGAATATATCAGACAGGGGTTTAAGTCGGAATAACTCGGAATATCTCGGATATATCAGAGAGATTTACAACATTGCCTTCAATAATCACAATTTCCTCTCCTTTTTCTTCAATTTAACATTTGTTGTGGACAAGCTCGATGCATTGTTCTTAGTCATCAAAATTTACATCCCTACTTGGATTATCAGATTGTTACAAAGATGTCTTGTCCACTTTCTTAACTTTTATTTGATGTAAGTCCATTTTTAATGCTATGTTACATGCCTAACCAAAGTCAACAAGGAATACTTTGCAGCTTCAATGTATAACAAAAGTATGTAGGGGATCATCAAAAGCTAAGTGTTTGATAAAAGTATTTAGGGGTTAAAGCAACTTATGATGAAAGTATTGGGGGAACCTTCAAAAAGTGAAGTGCTTCATAAAATGTTCTCCTTGCCTCGTAAACACCTGCAAACCACCATTCTTTTTATATCTTGAAGGCTTGAACACTAAAGGATGATGGAGACAAAACTTAATAAGAATCCTACCTTATATATTTTTCTTGGGGCTGACAGTACTAGCTGATTTTAAAATATACTGGATCAAATCTTACAACTTTAGTTGTAAGAGGCCTACTTGAACAGGATGATGGTTCCCCTCCACTTGGATTATCTGATAGGGTACTACTTTTCCTTGCTCAACCTCATCAAATTAGTATTTACTATTGTCCCATCCTTGTACATTGTCTGTTTGCTCGGTTTCCTTTATCCCAGAATGAATTCTTCTTTGCTTAACTTCATCATCCTCAACTTCAAACTGGACTTTCCTCATTTATTTCCATGCTCCGAGGTCTAATGATTAATCCACTCCTGCAGTGATGTTAGGAGGATATTTCTTTACTCCCATCTTGCTTTAAGGTAGTGCTTGATAGGCAATCTCCTTTCTATTAGGAAAATTGTCTGCTAATGTCTCCTCCAAGATTGTGATAGATGGAACGTTTGGCAGGCAAGCAGGAGCATTTGGGATGTGATCTAACTGAGCCATCTCTTTCTTATGGAAATGACTATGTGGAGCAGACTTTCATGCAGCCAATACTTTGTTCAATCTGGAAAAGGTTCAAGCATTTTGATCAGATCTGACTATACAGATTTCATTGAGGAATGTCAATTTTAGGAAAGATATACATACTCTTCAAGTTGTAGTCAACAAATATTGCCAGCCCTCCTTGCTCATTTAGGAAGGGGGGTCTATATTGATTTATGATGATATACTATGTATTTTCAAAACAAAATACAAAGATATAAATCACTGCGGGACAACTGTAGCATTCAACATTATTTTCACATACGAGACAGATTTAGATAAAATCATTACAAGCTTAAACCTATCAAGTATTTTAGGAAAGATATACATACTCTTCAAGTTGTAGTCAACAAATATTACCAGCCCTCCTTGCTCATTTAGGAAGGGGGGTCTATATTGATTTATGATGATATACTATGTATTTTCAAAACAAAATACAAAGATATAAATCACTGCGGGACAACCATAGCATTCAACATTATTTTCACATATGAGACAGATTTAGATAAAATCATTACAAGCTTAAACCTATCAAGTATTTTACTTATACAATCTTTTAGATTATTAGATCAAATACTTTCACCTTGATTTATTGGCTCATCCTCATATTTATGATGTAGTAAATGTTATCAATCTCACAAATTATACGAGTCATTGCACTTAGAGGAGCCAGAGATTATATATCCAAAATATACCACTCTAATGTTTCAACCTCTGTTTTTTGAAGATACATTTCTTGACACCGAAACACTCACTACCATGCAAAAGTAAACCATGGAATAATTGGTTGGCAAAAAAATATCCTGACTTTGAAAGCTAAAAGGCTGCCCAAGTCACTTTTTGAATAGTTCTCTCATCTATGGTAGAAATTTTGGATAATCTCTGCCTAAGCATGGAGGAAATGATGAGTATCATAGTAGTTGTACCTCATATCCTAAGTGTCCATCATTATGGTAAAATGTATTGAATGTAAAGTTTAAACGCCACTGAATGACCCTCATTCAAGTATACAAACAAGAGGGTAGTTAGAGTTATATGTCCTTATCTCCACAAGCTAGGGAAATTAGCTATGTTACCAGGATACGGATACGGATCCGGATACAGATTCGCCAGATTTTTGAAAAGTCAGGATCCGGATACGGCTGGGAAACGCCACGTACAAAAAATATAATAATATTTTAAAACAATTTAAAAATATATTCAAAGTAAAGAATCATAACCATTCATGAATCACAACATTTGAACTGAGATCATTAGATAATTTGAAATTGTGTAGACTGAAATCATGATGCATCATCTCATATAAAAAGGGTAATAGTAAATACAAAATTGAGTGTCTCATCACAAAACACTCTACTAGTATGATAGTGTACAATAGGTCCAACTACATATCCTGAAATGGATCTACATCCTCATCATCTACATATTGCAACTCTACATCATGAATACACGAGGGGTGTCTGGGAATGTTGGAAGCACTGGTGGTTGGACATCCTCAAGTAGGTTGAGGTGAGTCATGGCATTAAGTGTCATGTTTAAGTCAGAGATCTCAGGTTCCACATCCCACATTTTGCTTGGACTCTTCTTATACTCTGGACTGGAATGTGATAGAAGGCGAAGGTTGGAATGAACATACACAAGATCCCTAGCCTTCCCTGCTCCCAGTCTGTTTCTCTTCTCTGAATGGATGAAGCCATATGTACTCCAATTCCTCTCAGCTGATGAGGAACTGGCAACCTGTGATAACAACCGTGTCGCTAGAGTTGAGAGATGAATGCTATCCCCACCATGTAATAGGATCCATATGCCCTCGATCATCCATGGCTAGTGGATCTGAAAAGTTACCAGTGGATTGTACAAATGCTCCAAATTCCTCACGTACTTCCATTGCCATTCCCACATCCCTGTAGATTTTCCTCAAAGTTTTTTTATATCCCTGTACCACTTCAGAATCCTTGTTTGGCGTTGTTCTACCTGGTAAAGACAAAACTTTGGAATGATAATACTTGGGGTGTAGTGCATAAGCCAAAAGGTGTAATGGCATGGTCATTGCGTTCCACCTTTTGGTAACTATGTCCTTCACTTCATGGTAAAATATTTCAAGGGGATCATCATCATTGGCTTTGATAATTTCCCTTATCCTCTCTATGCTTTCATAGACTTCCCCCAAACAAGGCATATATGTGTCAAATGTCCTGATCATGGTCAGAATTGGTTATGTAAACCGCAAAAGTATTGGACCTTGTCCCACCATGCATCATCAAGAATGAGACTTGATTTTTTGTCCTCTATCAGAGGAGGAAGTTCTCCACGACTCCCAAAGAGGGTCAATGACCATTGCCTGCAATGCTTGTCTAACCTCCACAATCCTCTTTATGACTAAAGTGTGGGAGGCAAAACGGGTTTCGACAGCCTACAAGTTTTGAAAAGTCAAATCTCAAATTAGAAAACAAATACAATTAGAATTTAAAAATTAAAAAACCATAATACAAATAATATTGATTAAAAATGGTCCCCGAGGTGTAGGACAGTCGGTGACGGAGTGTGTTGTTAAGCCACTCCGTGATGTTAAAGTCACCAGTTCGAAACCTGCGGGGACAAAAAATCCAACCATGTTAAGGGTTGGTGTGGCTCAGGCCGGGTGCGATCCCCGGGTGATTTTGACGGCTTAGATGCCCCTGAGTCGCGGTTTCTCAAGCCACAGGTTAATCGCAGGTCCTGCACAAATTAACAAACAAAAAAAAATATTGATTAAAAATGGAGTACCTTGAGTAGCTCCAACTTTGCAAAACCCCGATATATGGCTTGGGACATGGAATGATTGGTGATGAACAATTGGATCTCCTTCAATGCTACATATATTTCATTAATCCACCCAATCTCGCCAATCTTGGCAAGCATAAGGTTCAATGAATGCACCGCACATGGAGTCCAAAAGATGTGATCATACCGACCCTCCACAATTAACCTTGCAGCTTTACAAACCTGTACATTGTCCATGATTACTTGGACAACATTATGTGACCCTACACTTTCTATTGCATCAATAAGAATATTGCATCTTTCTCTACTCCGCTGCAATCAATAGCCTTTAAAAACATTGCCCCTTGGGGGCATATTGCAATAATATTAATCAAAGGCCGGTTTCTTTGGTCTCTCCATCCATCAAAGACAATGGAAATCCCTGTTTCAGTCCATGTCTCTTGGATTGTCTGTAACTATCTATCCACACATTGCTTTTCTGAAACCAACAAAGTGGTGCGGACTTTATCATAACCAAGGCTCTTGTACCCTTTTGCGCTTCATTAACTGCCTTAATCATTTTTTGCCAATAAGGGGAGCGCACCAAATTGAATGCTAGCCCATTTGCATAGAGGCAACGAGCTACATGTTCATCAGCTACTTCTCTACCTTGGTTATTAAATGATGCTTCAAGAGGTCCCAAAGTAAGCCTTTTATTAGTTGTGACAGCCGGTCTAGATGGTATTGGAGGCTTAGTTGTAGATCCTTGCACAGGAACCTTTCCTTTAGCATGTCTCCTATCAGCAACATTTTGCAAAGATGCATAAAACTAAATTTTTGCAGGACTTAAACCTAGTCCAGGTTTGCCATCTGCATCATTTGGACCAGGACATACCATCACCCCTATATTAGTCAATCCAATGAGATGGTCCTTCACTCTAGTGCATGAGCCATTCCGGACATTATTGCATTCACTGCATCTCCATTTATATGAGCCACCCTCGGTAGCTTTGCCGAGGATTTCCACATACTGCCATAAAGGAGATCTTGGATCTTTAGTCGGCCCCTCACTCTTTGAGTCTTTTGTGATGGTTCCATGTCTAGCATTGCATCATGCGTGTATAGGGAATTTTAAATTGTTGTAAGTAAGAGGCTAGAGCATATGTACTAAGTTTTAAAAATCTAATCCATGCTAAGTTTGTTTAACTATTCGTGACATTAGTAATAATTTCCTGGAACCTAATGAGTTTCATGAAATGCATCTTTCTAAAACATTAGTAATAGTAATGTGACATTGGTATATAAATAATATATATTGTTATATATATAACAGTATATATATACTATATATTGTATATTAATACAGTACTATATTAGTATACAGTATATATATATACTATTATAACTATATAACAGTATATATATTTATATACTGTAATTTAGTATTTTACTTACAGTATATTTATTGTTATATATATATATATATATATAACAGTATATAAATATATATATATATATATATATATAAGATTATATATATAAATATATATATATTGTTATATATATAGCGATTATATATATAAATATATATAGTGTTATATATATAAGTATATATCTGATTATATAAATATATATATGTTGTGTTATATATATGTTGTGTTATATATATAACAATATATATATAACACAATATATATATATATATATATATATATTGTGTTATATATATATATTGTTATATATATATATATATATTATGATTATATATATAGCAGTATATATATATATATATATATATAATGTTATATATATATTTATATGAGCCGGTTCATTGTGTTATATATAAATATATAACCTGTGTTATATATTAATAAATTTAATTTTAAAATTTAAATAAAGAAATCAAAAACCCGTAAACATACATGTAGTTGTCGCTCCTTCCCACTGGCAGTTTCTCCTTCCCGCAGGTTGTCCCTATCGAATCCCACGTGCACCTCTGGAGTCTGGAGTCTGCACTCTGCTCAAAGTGAGTGTCGGTCCGGTTGTTGTCTTGTGAAGAGAGGTCGGGCCCTTTTAATCCAGAGGGCGAAACCCTAAAACCGCATGGAGGTCGGGCCCTTTTAATCCAGAGGGCGAAACCCTAAAACCGCATGGAAGTTGTCTCAAAACCGGCCTGAAAACCGAAACCGCAGCTTCAAGCCCTAAAACCGGCAAAAAAAAATTGGGATTCGTGCATGTGGGGTCACTGGGCGGTCGGATCCATTTCCAAAACGTCGGGATCCGTTTATGGGCGAGAGGATCCATTTTCGGGGAAATCAGAAACCTTTGTTGGTCGTTTCCTTGGCGGATCTGGGCGGATCCGGATCCGAAATGCAGATCTGCGGATCCTGGGTCTAGACATTTTGTATATTAAGTGTCATCTAAATTTTATCATCACCCCATGCTAAACATAAGGAATCAATCTGAACTTTGTCAATTGGGTTTAGCTCGAGTATTTGGGAGGAATGATTATTATCGTCCCCACTCGGTTTCAATTCCCGTAAGTGACATGTTGAGCTCATAACAAGTATATTATTGCAATGGCTTTGAGCCCTATTGTGGACCAGCCTTGTGCCCTGAAGATTATAGGCTTTACCCTGGGTACCATCCTCAAAATGAAGGGAAGAACTCGGGGGTTTTCACCGGGCTTTGTTGTAGAAAATCTGGGGTAATATCAAGCTGCCAAAACAGGTCTGTCCTTGACCTTTATTTTGGCTCTAAGTTCACAATCTCAAAACGGTCTTTTGCTGTCTTTTTAGGACAGCAAACTGTTTAGTGACTTTCTGTTGATAATTTTGGTGGTTAAATGTCCTTTTGCGATGCCCTTGCAAGTGTTTTCATACCCCAATGTTGGCACATGCAATATACTCAAAAAAAATAACACTCCTCATGATCTTTACAACTCTAACAAGCTGATCTAAACTCTAAGCATGCATGAAATGAACACAAGTATTTTTGGTCAACATGACCCTGGACAAAACCCCCCCCGGGGGAAAACCAGTTTGGAATGAAAGTGTATATAGGTGGTGTCTAAACTTTAAAGCATGAGATACAACAAGTAATACAATACAAAGGAACCTGTATACATAGCAAGCTCCTCTTGAGCCTTTCCAAAGGATCCAATGAGATATGCGCCCAAGCTTAGTGCGCCATCTCCCTTTGTTGCTCTGTCCATTGAAGAGAAGCGCCCTCCTTCCTCTTTGACCCAATGAAGAAACCCCACCACAGAAATCCACTCTTGTGTGTTGCCTCTCCACTGAAACAATCAGCTCTGACTTCCTCCAAGTATAGATGCTCCCTGCTAGTTGTGCGCCCCCCCTCCTATGGTGCGCCCTCCTCCAAGCAAGTGTGATCACCACAAATAATATGGGCCCTAAGCCTCCATGAACCCTCCATGAATGGAGGCGCCCAAGCTATCCTCTCCCAATGCTTCCATTCCCATCCTCTTGCCCTTCTCCAAACTCTCTTGGTGAACATACAAGTGAATAATGACTCTCTTTGCCCTATGCACCCTCTTTATAGAAATTCATAAGGAAACCTAGAAATGGATGGATGAGATCATCCCATCCAATTTCTAATCAAAGTTTGAGATCATCCAAAAGGTATCTCAACTCAAAACGCAATTTGGCTTAGTTTCCTTATTTCTCTTTATGTCCCTCAATTCACCCACAAAGTGAATTAATACACTATTCACTTACGTGACACTATTCACTCAAGTGAAAAATTTCACTCTTTTGACAAAATGTCCAAGTGAAATTGGACATAAAGTATGAGGCACAATGGGTCAAATATTTCCCCCTTGTGGTTAGAGACCCACAACCACAAGGGGACCACTTTCCAAGGTACCCAAATCTCAACATTTGTAACCTGGAAAAAAAGGGAATCAATCTTAACCATGGCCCTACTTATTTTTTTATTTAAATTAATAGCCTCCAAAACTATGTGATAGCTATTATAATCTAGTTTACCTTATAACATATAGAACCCGTGAAATATTCTAGTGATATATCAAATTGCTGCTATATGTAATTTAACTAGCCCTACTGTTGTACTTTATTTTCCCCCATTTCTGTGTTTCTTTGGAAATCATCCAGATATTAGGACTCGTACTGGGAAACCAATTCTCCAGAAGCTTTTAGCTCCACAATTTGCTGAGTTCTGCTTCAGAATTAAAAATATGTGGACTTGAATTTCTTGATGTCTTGCATATTAAAAAGTGTCATTTACTTAGTATCACAGAACTAAACTTGTAGTTTTAACTTAGCTGTCTATAATAAAAAAAATCGATAGCTGTGACAAACTCAAATTACAAGTTACATCGTATTTTCACCATTATTCCCCATCTAAATCTTATAGATGCAACCTTTGTCTAAACAGATTTAGGAATTCCAGCTAGAGGATATGGTTTATAAATTTGGACAAATCTAGAATTAAAGAAATACCCAAAAAGTTGGCTGACTCACTCCAAATAAATTCAGTATGTCATTCAAAAGTAATCAAGTGAGTTTTGAATGTAGTTGAATAAAATAAAATATGCATTTTCAATTAATACTCAGCTTTCTAACTTCACTATCATACCGCGTCAACAGTGGCCTCGGCAGGACCTCTGATAGTGCTCAAGGAAGTTTCAATCAGATGCCTGTATCCTTGCTCAGGGGCTATCAAATGAGGTTGATAGCCATCCGCCTCTGTAATGCGCTTCCTCACATTTTCCATTGAAAGGTGCTTCTCAAATGATAGCCTTTTAAGAGCTGCAGGAAGTTGATTATCAAAGACATTGTAAATTCTATCACCACCTGGACGCCTGCCAAAAGTTATAATGTGTTTCACGTTAGGTTTATGTCATAGTTATTAAACCTGATTATATGAAACTAATTATGAAAATAAGTTTAAGCTGGAGAATAAGTTTCAAAGATAAAAATACCAAATCAGTGTGTCAAAATAAATACTACTATCAAATGCAGCATGTGCCTATGCTCAAACATTGGAAGGAAGATACTTTACACAACATTAATAGAAGAATTTAAGATATGAACAGAATAGATACTGGTAATAAGCAATAACATACTGCCGTTTGTTCCTCCGAAACAACCATAATGAACAGCAGAAATATTACAATAATGCATTTTTTCCCAAAAAACATCATTGTAATACCCTAGATTTAACCCTCACAAGTTAAATATATAGTTGACTTTCATTAAGTAATAATGCTATTTCTCTAAATGGTCTGTTAGATACATTATCAGCAAAAGTCATAGCACATTTATTTAGCCAACCATACAACACAGATGACTCGCGGCAAACAATTTCTTTTACACCAAGTATTCTACCACAATTAGACAAACATTGTTTAAGGATCTGATAAGGCATACACTCCATCAAGGTGCTCTTTGAATATCTGGTCAAAAGCCCGACAAATCTCCAAAATCGCATACAATTGTCCCTACAAATGGCATAGAAAAAGTGTCAAATGCTGCAAATTTTCATACAGTAATGAAAACTAGCCTTCATTGCCCTTCAGAAAAGAATTCAAATTGTTCAGAAAACGTACAAGCAACTACAAGAATGTGAAAACTGGACATAAATAAATGTCATAGTCAACAGATATGTTTTAATTAGATATAAAATAACAGAACGGAAACATTGAGCTTCATGTAGTATCAACTGAAGGCTAAAACAAATTATAAAGGTTGTGGCAGAACCAGAAAGGAAGTACTTACACTAGCCTCTGGAAACAACCAAATGTGATCAATTGGGCTATTGGGCTATTATAAATGACAAAATGTTACGTTTTGGGGAAATACACAAGGCACCACTTATTTTCTATTTGCACTCACCTTTTCTTGGTAATGAGTGGACATGTACACCGATAATGAGTTTTCTAGATTTAAAAGTGCAGATTTTTTGTCTCTTGGACAGCTAGACATATTGAAGGTATGTGCAAAAATTCTAAGACTAATTTACAACCATATGTTCTCATAAGTAGTGCAGATTTATTTCAGCCTATGGGACAGTTTTATGGTAGCCAAATTTCAAAAATTTTCCAGCCATATATTCTCACAAATGGGGCAGATTTTTTGCATAAGAAGAGGCATGTTTTTTATCATCAAAAATGCAGAAATTTTCTAGCCACTAACATCTTCAGATTTTGGTATGTTTGTGTAAAAATTTGACTAAAACATGTGTTTGTGGGGATGGAAATTTAATGGGACTGCGGGGTATTTTACAGAAATTTCCAGCCATCCAAAAGAAGGCAGCAAGCCCTAAATGATGAACAGAAAATATTTTCCAGATCGGATTTTTTGCCCCATACTTCTTTTACATGCTTATTGGAGGGCAGCAAATATGTTTGTTCCATATTTTTGGTGGAGCTCCCTAAACTCTTTTTGATAGAGTGTAATTTTGACTATATCTCGTGGTTTGATGGGCTACCTTATGATAATGATTACACCAGCCCTATCCAACAACTGATAGAGCAGTCCTGCAGCAGTGCATGCCAATTTTGGCATGATTTTGATGTTCTTTTCCATTTGCAGGGGCCTATTTCCATTTCCAACCAAGCATTGATTTTGATGTTCTTTTCCATTTGAAGGGGCCTATTTTCATTTCCATTCCAGCATTGGATCACTTGATTTTAGATGTAGCCCTATTTTGGTTTATTGCCAAACACGAGGAAAGATTACATGATGTTGATAAGATGCTAACATGATTGCATTGGTTATATGATTTCACTTAGCATCTTGTGAGCAAAAGAGTAGGAGTAATTGTTTATTTCCATGTTCACTGTGACATTTTCGCTCATGTCTTGTTTTAAAGCTAATTTTAATGTGGTGAACTATATGGACATATTATAGTGAGTATGGGGTTATGAGATGAGTATTGCAACTATACTGCCACATGTTCTCTCTCTTTCTTATAACATTTCTGGCAGGTGCCATAGATCTAGAGTTCTCATACACTCTTCTTCCAAAGTGCATGTCCCTGTATGGAGACAAGTGTTACCCCCTCATATAGCATAAGGTATTTAATCCATTTGAAATCCTTGCCCAGGTAGGTTATGCATAAAGTGTTGTGGTTTTTCCACATTTTATAATCAAATGCATAGAGATCAATGACTATCAGTTGCCATTATCTTCACACTAGACAGACAAACACGGGATTATTTGATGGAGCTTCATAGATTATTGAGGGGCGTTATGTTTTGTGCTCACACTCTCCTCGACACTTCCCTTGTAACATTGTCAACCACCTTTGGTGGGTGCTGAGGTGTCTTGAGGAGAGTTGTCCTTTGCACACTATTTGTCTATGATTGCTGCCCCTTAGACCCCATTACCATGGGGGTATTGTTTATATGGTTTATTATTAGTATACCATAGTTAGATGATGTGCATTATCTTCTTGGTTGGCATCATCATCTCTTGTTTGGAGACTTGCATCTAGCACATGTGGCGTTTGAAGGGCGTCTAAGGGTCTTACATAGAATTGCTCACACATTTGATTGATCCTTAGCACATTTATGGAAAGGGATACCCTTCAACTCAGGGTTTCTCTAAGTATTATTGATTAATTATTACTCCTTGATGTGTTCAATTAATTGCTTGGAGGATGGGCCTTTTAGTGGATATCTTGATGATATGCTAGGTGGTGTGACTTGGTAGAGGAACACCTCAGTGGATATTGAAAGTTTGACTATGATGTGGCATCCTTCGAGGCATTGATTACTTGATGTGGAGTGCTCCTCTTATTGGCCTGGTTTTCTAGATCGTTGCACATGTACACTCGTGGTTTTGGGCAATTGGTTATAGTATATGCACACTGTTTTAGGTGGTTTCTCTTGGTATTGGGAAGCTTATTTATTCTTATATTGGAAACCATCCTAGCCTCATTGCACAATCTCCTAGGGCAAATTGTTTATGATATTTCTTGGAGGATATGTGTTGGTACATGTGCATCTAACCATGTTGGCATATGGATTGAGGTTACTCCACTTCTTTGGAGGACGTATAGTAGCTATGTGGACCTTATTGCACACATCCCCATGTTATCTTCTTGTGGGACGAGTTGTTATCTTCTTCGAGAAAGAGCCCTAACAACTTCTTTTATTTTGGGCATGTATTTGGCATCTCTAGGTGGCTAACTACCTCATCTAGGAAAGCTCTCACATCGTGGCACACTTAATATTGTAGGCATAACTACCTTTGGGCACATCTTCCTAGGGCTCACTCTATTATATTGTTTGTTGATGAGAGGTTATAACTTATAACTACCTTTGCACACTTCTCAAGGGCACACATCTCATGGAGTATTTTATATATCTTGGCTGGCCAATGTGATCCAAAACACTCTTTGCACTCATCCCAAGGGCACACTTCTTCTAGAAGGAATTTTGTATTATTTGTTTGATCAAGGGCATTTTTTATGAGCACCCAAGTGGTTATTGAAGGTTATCTTGGCCCTTGGAAGATGAAAAATGTGGCATTATGGAGAAGTTTTACATGGTCAAATGCCCAAGATCAAGGAGTGTGTTTTTGCATGGGAGAGTACAAGCAGCACCCCCTACCTAGTCTATTTTGTTTAGTTATTTATTACTCTAGGATTTTTTACTTGTCATGAGATAGTTGATGAATATTATTTGTTTACCTAGAAGGTTTGAAGCTATCTCCAAAGCATCCAACTTAGGGGCGGATCAGGACAATTAAGACAGTGGCCACCCCCTCCATCCCAGAAGATACTGAGGCCATAGTGGAAACCGACTTCTACCTTCTTAATGTATTGATTTTCTGCTTCAACGGGTTCTGGCCACCACTAGATGATCTCCATCAGTGAACCTCCCTTACCTGGAAACCCTTGCTTCAAAATAGCCTATATTTACCCATGTGCCAAAAGTTTCTTCATTGTGTAATTTAACTCAGCCTCAAACAAATTCCTCATCCTTAACACGAGCCATTGGTTCTGGGAGTGTGTAAACCTATGCATGAAGCCCCGGTTTCCTACTTTTGACCGGTCTTGTAGGGCATGTAGTGGCCCAATGCCCAGAACTTCATTCAGATTCTAGCCCCTCAGTCCAAAATCGGAAACAAAAGAAGCCTGCATGGTGGAAAGTCGCAGAAAAGAAGCACCCTCTTGTGAAAAGACTTACCTCCGAAAGAAAAGCCCATTCTTCAACCGGTTGACTCTTTGGATGGGGATCTGAAAAGACCTACTGAGAAAGCCAATCCTCCAACAGTGGACTCTCAGATGCTCGAACATGAAGAAAAGGGAAGTTGAAAGGACATGCTGCAGGAACAAACACCACAGCCAGGAAAAGCAAAGAAAGAGAGATAAGATGATGGGGCACAGGCAAGCTCTGTCCCAGATACAGCTTTAAGACAGCCGCCAAAAAAGAAAGAGAAATCCCACTGGGGTGATGACATTGAGGAGATAGCAGAGACAGTGACTGCCCCCAACTGCCTAGTGAACTCGAAAAAACATGAAAACGAGATTACAGGCAGTGAGATGCAACTAGAGGAAACAACAGAAGATGTGGCAGCACCGCCAGCAACAGAACCTTTGGCTACAAGAGGTAAAGAACCAATCGAAATTGAAGAAGACAGCCCCAATAAAGAACAAGCAACTGCGTTCCAGGGCAACCCCAAAGAATGGACTCAAGTAATAAACAGAAAGTACAGAAAGACAAGCAAGCCCACTGCTGAAAGCATGACCAGATCCCAGAAGGGGAAACATCTGTTCTAAAGACTAAATGTACTGTTTTTGCATTTTACTGTATCAACAGTTTTTAAGAATCTACCGCACCAATAATAGTATAAGAAGAATCATGGGGAAAGAACGGAAAGTCAGAAGACCTGCTGAATTTTGTACGAAATGTATTAAAGCTGTTTGGGTCTTCTCCAGCCGAATGTTTTTACTCAATTCAACTACCAGTTAACTTTTAAAAAATATAAATCTAAGTATAAAGAATAAAATGCAAATTATCTAGCAATAGCAGAACACAGATGTGTGTGGAGCTGTGTGCCTGATAACATAAACATGTCTCTAACTCAGTAACCGATAATAAAGTGACCTTGCTCTGCTTCCTAACAACATGGGAGGGTGATCCAAACAGAATTCATGGGAAGATTAATGGTATGAATATTATGATAACCAAAAGATACAGGCTTTTGCTCAACTATTCTTGCTTTAAGCATGCAAATTCCCCTATTTTGATGCAAGGAATGAATCTTGTTTTGTTCATTTGTGATATAAAACACGTAGCTAACCATGAGAGATTCAAAAGTAATCTACGACCAAAGACGCATAGAGAATAAGACAATTATACTACAAGGGGAGGATGTGATGGATGATTCAAGGCATATAGACATCTTGGCAAAGCTGATTAGCATGGCCAATGCATGTAGAGCTTTGCCTCCAAAAATGAAGGATGCTATCTTTGAGCCCACTAACCAGTAGATAACATCCCAAGCTACTTTATACAGACCTCTCGCTACAGACAAGAGGAAACTAGCAGGAGGGCAGACTGGTTGAAGAATGAGAAACATTTAGATAGGCTCCTGTAAAGGCCTCTTCAAGGTTTAGGAGGAAGAAGATGAGCTAGTTTGGACTGCAAACCTTGCTGGAGGATATTGCACAGCCAAGATGGGCTACTTGATAGCTTTTGTCCCTGGACCATGTGAAGAGAGAAGTTAGTGGTGGGAGAACGTATGGAATATCAAAGCACCACCAAAAACATAAATTTTCTATGTGGCTTGTGCTATCCAACAAAGTTTTGACCTGGCACAATCTTCAGAAAAGAACCTGGCAAGGCCCTAGTATCCATATGCTGTCTGGGTAAAATATAGGGCATACAACATAGGGGAAAATATAGGGGTTTTACAAAAGTTGTGAGGGACGCAGTTAAGACGATCACTGGTGATAAAGGTAGCTGGCAAGGCAACTCAGTGGAAAAAACCCTGGACATGGAAGGAGGATAAGGAAGTGGCAGAGCATCCAGCACTTCCAGCAGTAGTGCTCTAGACTATATGGTTAGCTAAAAACAAAGCTAGCTTTTCTGATGAACAGTCCACTCCTCTTCAAGCTCTATACAGGATCAAGTATGTTTATGATGGACGTCCAAAGTAAGCATCAAAAGGAAGATAGAACTGGTGGATCATGTTGTCATTGATGTCAATGGTTTGATTATTTGGGAGATTGTTGGATCATATGTCATTGACGTAAATGGTTTGGTTTGATTGATGTCATTGATTGATGTCAAGTAATTGATTGATTGATGATTGATGAACAATGAATATGCCCTTGATGAGAATGATAGATGTCCAAGTGGAAACCAATTGATAAAGATGGATCATTGATATGATGCCCTTGATGAGAATGATA
>SNQJ01S0030038.1:31304-55285 GCA_010110895.2 Picea sitchensis
ATTCATGGAAAGTGATTAACCCTAAAATAAGGAAAATAGGTTAAGTGACCTAGAAATGGGTTAAGTAACCTAAAAATGGGTTAAGTGACCTAGAAGATGAAAGTATAAATAAGAAGTTAGGATCTCTTGTAAAATGTACATTTGGTGAGAATCTTTTTTGTGGATCAATGGAGAGTTTCTTGTGAATATCTTTTGGAGTATTGATGGAGAGCTTCTTGTGAGAGCATCTTATTGATGTGGATCTCTTGAGCATGATTGAAGATCTATTCTGAGGAAGAGAGAGAGAGAAGAATCTCATGGACGCATCAAAGTTTCGGCAATGTCGGAGATCTTGACGGCAAAATTCTCGGATTCACAGAAAACCCTATTTTTTGATGCCCACGAGGGATGTCTGTGTATATGGTGCATGTACACGCGGGTTGGCTGTGTATAGGGTGAGTGTACACGCGGGTTGACTGTGTACAGGGAGCGTGGAGTGGATAAAATCATGGAGATTTGTGTTTGAGTTGGTGCCAAGCTCTTTGATGATGAGGCAGGTTCCAGATCTGCATTCTATGGCCTCAGATCTATCACTGAGACACTGGTATGGTTACATTATTGTCTTGATGGATACTATTGTTTGATGTGTTGTGAATGCTTAAGGCATTATTGGTATGGATTCTATAATGTGGTTCAGTTTGGTTGATTTGGTTGATGGAGTGAGCAGCACTCTTATGATTCAGTAGTGACATGATTGCTATGGTATACTAGTTGTTTATACATTATTGAGATAGCATTCATATTGATTTGTTGTGGAGCATGAGCAAGCTATTGGAGAGCTTGGATGTGTTGTGACTGGTTGTGGGTCAGTTTGGACAGTGGAAGACAAAAGAGAAAGTGATTGCAGGTTGCAGAGGATCTGGGCATGTGAAGAAAAGCAAAACCCTAGTTGCTCAGAAGCATACGCTTGTTGCATTATACATTGGTCGCGTGCACACGCAGGGTGTAGTAAGTCAGGGTGCGTGCACACGTGGGCTGCACTACTGACAGGTCGTGTACCTGTTGACAGATTGATATCTGTTGAAGATTGTTGCCTCATCTCAGTTGGTGCTGAGGGTGTACGCTGAATCTTGCATTATAGAGCAGGTGCTCTTACAGAGTTGTACTCTATTCAGTTGTTGCTAATAAACCCCAAGGATTGTAGTCCGTAATAAAATAAAAATTGTACATACATCTTGTGTTCTTTGTGTTCATTGTGGTGATGACTCGTTGATGATATATTGTTGATATGTGCTCACATCTAACTGGTTATAAATGACAGCAATGGATAATGAATAAATGTTGAATGCTAATTGATGAGTTTTTGTGCAAAAGGGAAGTTTTGAGAAAAAGAGCCCCACACTCATTCAACCCCCCCTCTAAGTGTGGTAGGTGTGTCCAACAAGAACAGATCGGGAAAGTAAAACCTGATAGATATTTTCCATGGGGTTACTTTATGGAGCATCCAAGGGAAACCCTGGACTCTGTGGTGCAAGGGGTGTACTCTACCTTTCAGAGAGGGATAAAATAACATTTTTTGCGGTCTTGGTCAGAGCACTAACAACTGGGCAGAGATTAGGGCTGTCTTCATTCTGTTTGCATTATGAAAGGAAAGACGGGTGGAGGATCTCCAAATCTTTGGGGACTCAAGGCTAGCAATGGAGTGGATGAGTGAAGGATTCAACAACCAGAATCTACTACTATAGGATGCAATAAGGATAGAAACTGAAATGAAAAGTAGCTTTTCCAAGTTATCCTTCTCACATATCTACAGAGAAAACAACACAGAAGCTGGCAGCCTTGCCAAGAGAGCAGTGGAGTCTCAGTATGAGATGTTGAAGTTAAGTAAGTTGTAGGAGATGAGGTCTTCACTCTCCCTCCAAAACAGATCCTCAACTAGGTTGAGTATGTGCTCTATCCCAGAATGGGATAGAGCATGCTTGAGTCTATGATGGTTACAACCTACTAGGCTGTCTTTCTTCTGTTGATTTAGAGCTTTATTCTTTGATCCAAAAGGGGTAAATGTCTGGACAGTAACCAGATTTTGACGGTTGTTTTATAGTTGTTTCAGTCTCTAAGCGGTTTAGATGTCTTTTGCAAGTCATGACTGAATGTATCCTTAACTGTTTCTACTTGAAATAAAAAAAATTGTGAGATTTTTCTGTGGAAAAAAAAACTGAAGAAAGAGGATGCGAACAGAAAGCAATGGAAAGGTTCTTCTGCAAGATACTGGCACCAACTATGGGTCATTGATTCATTTCCTAAATAATAGTAAACTTTTCATATTGGAATGAAAGTTAAGTTGAATGTTCAATGAAAAGATCCAAGGTGAACAAAAACAAAAAATGCTGAGATATAAATGCTCCACTATATTAAAGTTTAGAAGATATGCGTCTTATTTGCCCGGGATCGAAAAACACAGTCAAGGTGTAGTAAATGAAGACGGGGCTGGAGATAATGAATTAATATGCCTTTTACTCACTTCTTTGAAAGAAAAATCAGTACACATCACTTTTAAGTTATAACAATTCAACAATGCAAAACAGTAAAAGATAATATATTAGAAACCCAACAAAGGGGGGAAACAAGGATTCCTTACACCAGCATCTGCAGCAATCGGCTTTCCAAGACGACTCAACTCTGATTCGATTTCAGCAAGAGTTTTGTTGATAAGTGACTGAAGGCTTGGGATGCGTGATTTAATTACAGTTTCAAGATGCTGCAAAAAGAAGATGATTAGAAAAATTTATAAAAGAAAACAATGCATCAAATGTGCACAGAATGACATAAATTGTCATATGCTAATGCAAATGTATTGCCTAGAACTAAATACTTAACCAAGATTGTGAATAGTGCATGGTATCTGTTCTCATAATAATTAGCATGATATATAGTGAAGCTATCAAGCATTCCAAGAATAGACATGATACCTTTGAAAGAATCTTTGCAAGATGTTCTGATCCCATTCTATGTGCTAAATGCTTATAGTCTGGATTACTTGAAAAATATTCCCGCTCTCTTCGTCTTGCAACAACCATGTCAACACTTTTATTGATATCTGCTTGAGAACGATTCACAACACCAACCCAAGGAAACTGCAAACGATATGCTTTTCCTTCCAAAATCTGAAAATAATAACACAAGTGTAGACCAAGAGATTAAGTTGTGACAAGGTTCAATAAATGAAAAGAACAAATGCACCACAAATGAAGTTATAGTTTGAATAAGATACACTCAACCAACAAAATTCTACACATTGAACAAGAAAGAAGATCATGCCATTTGACTGATGATGACAATGAATATTCTGAGCAGTGAGTGTCAATGCCATGTTCTACATCACAAATTAGTTGCACAAGCAAGATTTGCAATATCGGAACTCCAAAAAAAAAAAGAGGTGACAATCAAGACTATAATCATGGCATCTCCTTATAACAGCCCCACCACCCAGTACCTTCATGGAAACCATCTTGCCCTGCATGGCACATTCTATTAATCTGCTCCACATGCAAATACACAGATTGGGACTTCAAAACTCACAGAGTGCCAATTTGCCCTAGGGCTTACCTATGTTCTCTGTTAAACCTCCAATTGGGAAACTCTCAACCTTCATCAATGACCATTGAGAAGTAATCCAAAATAAAAACAATGCAAGGCATGCTTCCCTTTAGCAATGCCGATACTTTCCAAGTTGCAGCATAGCCAATAGTAATCCAGAGACCCTCTCTCAATCTGATTTTACAACTATCAAGCTGTGCACTGTTTGTGGTTACCAAGGTCTGCAAACTTTAGCTTATTTTAAAATAGTTTTTGTGCTACCATTACCATAGCTCAAAATTTAAAATCAAGATCATGGCCATTATAATCAAGTAAGGCCACGATCATAATGTTGCCTCAACTGCAGTTGTTGATTCCAATTTCCAACAATGAAGTGGTATCACCATACTAGCAGCAGCAGCCTTGCACGACCCAATATTCACAACTCAGACTCGCAAGTCTCACCCATCTCAGTAACTAAACAAGACTGAATCAATATATCCCAGTGAAAACTCACCATCCACAAGTCAAAATTGAGTCCGATGAGTTTGACTTACAATCCTTTTACACTCAGCAAAATATACTCAACAAGCCCAAGACAATAACTCCTTACCTATCACTATAAAGAAAAAAACAGAAACAGGTCATTTGATTATTTTAATTTATATTGTGTATCTATTTTATATTTTAGTTGCTGAGTTTTTTCCAAGTCCAACTCGTACTCTTACTCTCCAACCTCACCAAGTCATTCCTCAAGTCACGTCTGCCTAATCTAATTTATAGGTATGGCAAAAGGTAATGCATATTGTTACTGCAAGAACACCAAGGAACTTAAAGTTTAAACTTTAAACATAATTCACAAAATGCATCTGTGCTTATTTTAAGATAAATGTCACAGCAGGGTACAGTCTAAGTTACCAGATATGACACTGGAAGGTCAAGGATACATCGTATCCCATATCAGATATAGATACAGCCCTGAAACGGGTCTGATACAAACCATATATGTATCTGTTTTGGATACGTCACATCCCTATCTGTATAAGTAAGAAAAGCTACAAAAGAAAGAAAATACAGATATCCAGAAACTTCCAAGGTATATGCAGGCTCAGAGAATGGGGATCGACATGCTCCAAAGGAATTTCCTGGTTCAGAAAATAGGGGTCAACATGCTCTGAATGTATTCAGAAACTTCTATGGTGTCCATCTTCCAACCACAAACAGGGGTCAACATGGAACCCCGAGGCAGTAAGGAGATGCTACAAGGTACATCAACTCCCATCACAGAAAAATGGTATGCTATGACAGTCGATGTTCCTTGTAGCAGCTCCCTATTGCTACAGGGGTCCACATTGACCCCATAGCAACAGGAATCTGCTACAAGGAACATCAACCCTTGTAGCAGAAAGCAAAGTTTTATCTGCTACAGGATCAGTGTCTCTTGTAGTAGCTCGTTGTTTCTATAAAGTCCACCTCAACCATCATCTACATGGACCCATGTGGCAATAGGGAACTACCATGGAGCTAATTGACCATAGCAATTTTACAAGGTACTCGTTGACCCCTTTGTTAGGTTTTTTTATTATACCAAATAACAATATTTTAAGTAGAGTTAAATAACTTTTATATTATGTAAGTAATATACATTATGTTAAAAGTTAATCACTGAACTTAAATAAGTTAATATATGTTATATGATTTATATCAAAAATTAAATAACTTAAATTATATGAGTTAATATACATACATACATGTGTGTAACTTTGAATTCAGAATAGCTTATATGTTTAATGGATTAATATATTTAAAAAATCCCAAGGGGATAGCTCAATAGGTTGCCACTAATGTTGCTAAGCATTTGGCTAATTTTGTACTGGCAGGTGCCCAGTTTGAATCCCCTTGGGTTAGGAGAACTTCTCTACGCCAACGGTTTTACTAGGGATGCCATCCACAAATGTGGGACAGCATCCCTTGGGTTTCCCCATGAGGTTTTCCTTGAAAAAAAAGGTTATTACATTTAATATAATATAAATATATAGACATATTAATATATCAAAGTTGCATGAGCACTGCTCCTGGGAGTTGTGGAACCCAAACCCATTGTTTCCACACTCCTGGGAGCTTTGAAGCAAGTACGAAACATTCCACAGCCATTGAGAGCAATATCGAGAGATTGGGTACTTCTTGGAAACATTTTACTTTCAAAATCATCATTTTAGAGTGCGTTTCTATTGTATGGGAGCTCCCAGATGCACCTCGATGTTGATGTATTTAGCATTGGACAGGTACTTCCACATTAGCTTGGGGTCTAGCATGTGGAAGTCATCACTAATACCTTTCACTTTGAGTTAATAATTAAAGTGAATGACCTTTTATGATTAATTAAGTTAAATGCCTAAGTTTTTGGCATTAGTAACTTAAGTGAGTTGATTAAATCCTAGCCATTAGATCTGAAGTGAAGGGGAGATCTAATCTCAGCCCTTGATCACTTTAAGAGATCTAGGGTTTTGGAATTAGAGTTAATTCACTGTTATAAAAGGCAGCCTAAGTGAGAGGATGAGACACACAGAGTGGGTAGGGTCAAAAGAAAGGAGCAAAGGGGAAGCAAGGGAGATAACAGCCAGGTAGGCTAGGCTTTTTGTTGCTTTGTATTTTCCTCAGATGGGCCATTATCCCAAGACGGGAGCCCAAGATTTTGTCTAATAAAATCAACTCAAGTGTTGGTTTTCCATTCAAAGTTTTTCCAGGGGTGTTTACCCAAAAATATTTTGTGCAATGTGTATGGTTTCAGTTTTATGCTTTCATTGTAATTTCGTTAAGTAACTCACTGGTGCATTTATTTAATCACTGGTTTATTTGGAATAAATTGTCACATGTTGGGTTAAAGAAAACTAACATGGTATCAGAGTTGTGGTTCTAAAGGAAAACAGATTTGCACGAGATCGATTTACTTTACAGGCTCAGCTACAAGTAAACCCAGAAAATAAAATAAATAAATAAAGGAGGAAAATTGTATAGTCATACAGCCACCATACGAATTGTACAGTCGTCGTATGACGTACGGATTGGCTGTTGCAGAGAAGATCCGGCATGTACCAGTGGATTGAAGAGATAGTCCACGAGCAAGAATCGAGCTGAGGCAGAGACTACACCAGCTGGCAGTGGATAGATCTGCTGCAAACGTGAGCAGATCGGACGTGAGGTGTGGTGTAGCAGCGGGTTGGGTGCATGGATAGAACCAAAGGAGTCAGTGGGCAAGGTAACAACCGCAAGCAGCAGACGGGGATCACAGAGCAGGAGGCCAACAGAACCGACAATCGCCGACATAGATAACACAAGTTGCAGGGGATGACGAGGAGCTGATAGCAAAGAGCAAAGGGCGGCAGAAGGTGGTGACGGCGGTTGAGGAGCAGTCAACCGTGGAGTAGGGAGGTGGCAGGGAACACGTCTGAGGAGCAACCGTCAACAAGGAAGTCGAGCTATAGACCTGCCAACCGTCACAACTGCTGAAGCCACCAACCAAGGAGGCAGTCGTCGGAGCAGGGCTGCAACACGGGATAGCCACTTCAACAAAGTAGCCCAGCAGAGGTCCAGGGAGAAACCCGAGCAACGGGTAGAGGTCCGGGCAGCCCTGAGCAGTGGGCAAAAATTCGGGCAGGTTCGAGCAACAAATCCCGTGCAGGGGTTCAGGCAGCCAAAAAAATATTTGCAACAGATTTGAGTTTTTCAGCAGGTTGCAGAGATGGCTGGAACAAGTTTGTGATTTGAGGATAGGTTGGACGGAGTTTCCAACTATAGTCCTTGGAAGGAGAGAATCATGCTAGTGTTTATGGAGAATGACATGAGGGAATTTTCAAACTCCAATGTGATCCCACCAGCGTATCTAAAAGAATCGGTCATCCATAAACAAAAGGACGTGAAATCCAAGAGAACTATTCCAGATGGAGTGAAGGATCATTTGATCCCCCTCATTTATCTGGAAAGAACACTGCCAGGGACATGTGGGAGGCTCTGAAAGGTTTATTTCAAAGTAAAAACGAGAATCACAAAATGGTGCTGAGAGAGAAGCTCAAAGACACAAAGATGATAGGATCGGACACGGTGACAACCTATCTCACCCGGATCCGATAAGTTCGACGTGAATTGGCTACAATCGAGGAGAGAATAGATGATTCAAAGTTGGTGAGGACAACACTCAAAGGATTCATGAAGCAGTGGACACCATTCATCAAAGGGATCGTGGCATGTGAGAAGCTTTATGATTGGAAAAGGTTGTGGGATGACTTCGTTCATGAAAAACTTCTAGATGAAGAACTGAATGGAGGTCGGCACAAGGTTGAGGATGAGAACATTACTCTTTCCATCCAGGCAAAGAAGGGCAAGTTCAGGAAGATTGTCAGTGGAGAGACTACCTCTCAAAACGGCAAGAAGAAAGACATGAGCAAAGTCAAGTGCTTTACATGTCACAAGTTTGGGAATTATGCAAGTCAATGTCTGAACAAGAAGAAAGGTGGAAACGGGACGCAACCAGAGGTAGTTGCATTGGCAAAGGCTCAAGTGGAAGAGTTTGCCAAGAATTTTGGGAGTGAACTCTTACTTGTTTCCAATCTTTCCTCAGGCACCATATTAGTTGGTGCATGGCTACTAGATAGTGGAGCCACGTGTCATATTACAGGAGCATGGGACTTGTTCGAGAGCATCACAGAGTCATACTTAGACATGCATGTGGAACTTGGTGTGGGAACCAAGTATGTAGTAAAGGGATCTGGGACAATGCCATTCCAAATGGAGTCAGGAAGCGTGTTGAGAGTGATGAATGTGCTATGGGTGCCAGAACTCAGGAGAAGTGTGCTCTCGGTTGCAGGGATTGAGAAGAAGGGCATTGACATATTATTCCAAGATGGACAGATGTTGATCAAGCCCAGAGGATCTAGCTTAGACACACTAGTTGTTCTCGGAGTTAGAGAGAAGAACTTTTATAGGCTAAAGGGCCAACCTATGCGAGCAATGGCAAGCAGCAAAGTGGCAGATAACAAGGAGCAGGTAGCTCCGAAGGTTGAGCAGCTCAGAGGGAATCAACCTTTAGGTTCAGATGGGAAGGAGCAACCTTCCAAGTTTGTCAAGTAGTCATGGTACAAGATGACCATGCAGGAGGCTTCTAGGAGCATGTTCAAAGGGAAGTCTTTGAAGAAGGGTCCGAGCAAGATGGCAGGGATAACTTTATGTTCAGAGAGAGCAGTCGACCAGGTGGATTGGAGAGCAGCCATGGTAGCAGATTTGATAGCGAAGAAAAAACCACCTCCAGGTGGTATAAGTACCTTCCTTGCTAAGAGGTGTAGAAAGTCTGAGGTCCTATGAGGTTGCCATCTAAGGTTTGTCCTTGACCTTAGTATGGCTCTAAATTTCAACTGTTTGGTTGTATTTTCTTGTTGTTTTAGGACATCCTAAATTTCAACCTGCTTGGCTAGACATTTTCTTGTTGTTTTAGGGACAAACAGTCACCAAACTTTCTGCTCAATATTTGATGGTTAAGTGCCCTTTTGAGGTGCCCTTGCAAGTGTTTTCTTTACCCAATGTTAGCACATGCAATATACATCAAAACACATAACACTACCTCTAGATCTTTAACTAGAAAATGTTGATCTACACTTCTAAGCATGCATAAATTTGACACATAGATTTTTGGTCAACATGACCCTAGAAAAAACCCCGCATGGGGAAAACCAGTTTGGAGCAGATATATATAGAAGGCCTCAAAGCAAAAAGTATAACACAGGAAACATATACAAGTGAACCTGGTACAATAGCAACCACTCTCGGATGCCTTGGAGTTCCTCGAAGACTTTCCCACGAGCCTTGTGAAGTAAGGCACTCGTTGCCTTGGTGAGCCTTTCTTCCTCTTGCTTGCTTTGTCTTTACCTTGATGCCTTTGTCTTTGACCCTTTGTCTTTACCACTGAGATACTATGATCTTGCCTTTACCTACTTGAAGTTTGAGTGACCCATGCCTTCTCCCTTGAAGTTTGCGCCCCTCCTCACAAGTGCGCCCTCCTCCAAGATATGGTGCGCACCTAGCTTTGGTGCACCCTCTCCTCTAGCAATGGCCTCCCACAAAGTGCGCCCTTAGTTCTCCTCACTAAGGCTCCCTCTCACAAGTGCGCAAGCTCTCCACACAAATCACAATTGTATGAAGTGCGCCTCTCCTCAAGGAATGCGCCTCTCCTCCTCCAAGTGCGCCCTCAACCATAGAATGCGCCCTCACTCAAGTATGTGCCTCCTCCTCTATGGAAGCACCTCCTCCAAGCTGATGCACCTTCCCTCACTCAAATGGGCAAACCCTCATGCAAATGTGCCCCTATCTCCTCAAGAAATGCACCCTTGCTCTCCTCATCTTCTCCTCTTCTCACAAGTAAAGAATGAATCTCAAAAATGCACTAAACCCTCATTTAGCCTCCTTTGGCCAAGCCCTAAAAGATCAATGGCCTAGATCCAATCTAGCCAAGTCTAATCAATGCGTGAGATCTAATCCAAAAATCTCACTAAGGAAACCCACTTTCCTTAGTTGCTTTATGTCTATTAATTCACCCACTTTGTGAATTAATTGTCACTTTATGACTTAAGTCACATATTTCACTTTTGACTTAAATCTCCTAAGTCAAAGTGAAATTAGAATCATAAAGTAAAGTACAAGGGTAATAGTCTCCCCCTTTGTGTTTAGAGACTCATAAACACATGGGGACCACTTTCCAAGGTACCCAAATCTCAACAAGAGGGAGTGTTGATGTATTTAGCATCAGACAGGTACTTCCACATTGGCTTGGTGTTTAGCATGTGGAAGTCGTCACTAATACCTTTCAGAACTTAGGAGTTTCACTTTATGAGTTAATAATTAAAGTGAATGACCTTTTATGATTAATTAAGTTAAATGCCTAAGTTTTTGGCATTAGTAACTTAAAGTGAGTTGATTAAATCCTGGCCATTAGATCTGAAGTGAAGGGGAGGTCTAATCTGAACCCTTTATCACTTTAAGATATCTAGGGTTTTGGATTTAGGGTTAATTCAACGTTATAAAAGGCAGCCGAAGTGAGAGGATGAGACACACAGATTGTGGAGATCTCATTGATTGGGTGAACGGGACATTTCATCCAAGTGTGAGTAGGCAGGGTCAGAGGAAAGGAGCAAAGGGGCAGCAATGGAGATAGCAGCCAGGTAGGCTAGGCTATTTGTTGCATTGTATTTTCCTCAGATGGACCATTATCCCAAGATGGGAGCCCAAGATTTTATCTAATAAAATCAACTCAGTTGTTGGTTTTCCCTTCAAGGTTTTTCCAGGGGTGTTTACCAAGATATATTTTGTGCAATGTGTATGGTTTCAGTTTTATGCTTCCGCTGTAATTTCGTTAAGTAACTCAGCTGTGCATTTATTTAATAAGTGATTTATTTGGAAGAAACTGCCAGGTGCTGGGTTAAAGAAAACTAACACTTGACACACAGGAAGCATCGGGGAGTTCCCAGACATGATTTACCTATTATCAGGAGCAGGTACTCATCACTGAGCGCTTGCAGATGGTCCCTAGCTGTTGAGGAGCGTTTAGACACTCCTTGACAGCCAGGTAGTATCTACAAGATTCCAACCACAAGAGCCCAAAACACATTGGAACTCCCACTAGAGTTGGCACAAAAAAATCCTGACCCTAATTTCACCTTGATCCCCTTCCCTCATGAAAAAAAATACCAGTGAGAGAATCTGAAGTCAACTTTGTGTGCAATTGCAGTGAGTTGCTTCTGTGAACCAACCACCTGTGTCAGACAGTGAGTTGTGAGCTATTGTTCATTGTGTATGAGACTTAGTGAGGCACTAATAGGAGAGATTGTTGGAGCTGTGTGTGCATTGCTCATCCACAGAGTTTTCTATTTGGAGATGTGTGTGCTTGTTGTGTGTGATGTTTTGAAGTCGGAGGCTTGGACCATCATCATCTGCAGTCTTGGAGTCTTGGCCCATCAACTGCAGTCTTGGAGCACCATCATCTTCATCCAAGTATTTCAATTTTCCATTTTAAACTTAAAAGTGCCAAATTCCAAGTAATTGTGGTGTATTATGTGTTCAATGTTCAATAATAAAGTAAGCTACAGTCTCTATTTCTCTCTCTGTTGTGATTCTTTTGCTTTCCCTGAGTGAATCTTTTCAAGATGCCTTCCGTGCAAAGCCCATTCATTAATGTATGGTATGCAATGACAATCTGTTCAAAGCCTTTCTTTTGCATCTACTGAAAAAGCAGAAATTGTGTGTATTTATCATCACCTGAACTAGTGGACCCAGCAATTATTAAGTTGTATGTTACAACATCTGGAGTCAAACCTTCATTGACTAGTAAATTCAAAAGGTCTTCTGCTTCCAGCATCTTGCTTTCCCTACAAAGCCTATTTATAAGTGCATTGTAGCTAATAATAGTGGGCATAACCACGAATTATTGAATGCTATTTCTGAGTTTCTCTGCATTTAATTATGGAAACTGAATGCTTCCTGAATGTTACCTAACCTACAGTATTGACTATCCATTCATCATCCTGTTGTAACTCTACTGCACATCATTTCCGTCAAAAGGCCTTCAGCTTCATGCATGCTTTTATGTGTTAATATTAAGTCCTGCTATTAGTCTTGATTCACACTTTATGACAGAAAGAACATAACCATGTCAACAAGTTTGCATGCAATTAAGACTTTAAGTTAAACTTAAAAGTTTATAAATGATTCACTGCCTGCCTGACTGCAATCATTGATTACTTCAGCCTAGACTACAAATATGGCTCAATTCTGATAAGCATTGCCTATGGTTCTGATTGTAATAGTTTGACCAATCTATTAGGCTAGCCACTACAGCTATATCTGTAACTAAGCAAGACAATCCTTGATTTCCTTTAATACTGTGTTTTGCCAATTCCTTATTGTTCTGCCTTATTCTCGGATTCTGTTATCTTCCTTGTTCTCAGCAAATTTCTGCATACCCTACGTTCCTAGTTTCTTTGAGCAGTGAAATAGTATTTTAAAATTTTCTGTTCGCATTGTTTTAAGTTTTCACTACAGTATACATGGCTCAATAGTAAATTTTCAGTGTACTAGCAATCATCTCATCAGGGTAGTTAGAAGTGATAAGTATAGCATGTCACATGACATACAGCATCCATAGTGTGATAATGAATAGGTTGTCTCCATACAACAATGTTGTCACCGGATTTTGTTTTTTTAATTATTTTTTATATTTTTTAATACATATTATTGATGCTACCAACCTGCCATTTCTGCAAAGTTGGGTGAAGCTTCTAGCTGTTCCTGATACATGTACCACGTACCTGCATACACAAAGTTCCCACGTCCCAGAAACACATGCAACATGGAGATGCATATAATTTTCTTAATAATTTGTATCGTAGTAATACCATATCCAAGTTATTGTATAAAATTGTTGTGTTTGTATCCATGCAACTTAGGGTACTGTTTCTCCAAGAAATGATCAAGAAACGGAACTTGACAAAAACACCATTTCTGAGCCATTTCTATATCCATGAAGACATTTTCAAAAAATAGCTATAAATTTTTATTAAAAATTAAGGAAAAAATTAAATTTAACAGAAGCAATAACAGCTAAATATTATGATGTGAATGCAAATTGATCTGTAAAATTAGCCCTGAGGCTCTATAACCCCTAGGAGTTAGGATCTCTTGATCCCCTAGGAGTTAGGCTCACATTAATAGATTACATATGGTGGGTTTCTTTTAAATCTTGAAATCTTGAAATTAATAGTTCTAGCACTGGTTCTCTTGTGTTCTGTCATTTGCTAACGAGAGAAAGAAAGTTCAATCCCCTCTACATGATCAAGTCATACGGTTAGACATAGCTGGTTGAGATCTTTATGTCCATTGTCTCCATCTTCACAGGATAAATCCATCTTCACAGGATAAATGCATTGTCTTCGGTCAGAGATGTGCAGAATGGAGCACCACCTTATAGCATAATTGTTATTGTTTGTATTTACATATTCAATCAACATAATTCAATTGCTAACTATGATTTCTATTATATTTGTTGATGTCATGGGGCGTGTTGAATGAAGCACACTACTTACTGTACAGTATATAGCTACAAAAATGAAACATGTTTTCTGACATAATAGCAGGATTCTAAATGATGTTAGAAGCCCTATAAGAGGTTGATCCAGGCTGCAATCTGGATTTAGGCCAGTATCTATCCACTTGTGTTTCACAGCAGAATTGTTATTTTGCAGTCTATGCAACAAACCTCTATTTTTCTGGTTGTGGCAAACCAGGTTAGGATTCACTTCATAATAACTGGCCCTACACATTTTACCCATTACTTGAAAAGGCAAGAAACTTGTACATCATTCTATTTTCTTTCAATGTTTGGTAACAGAACATATATCCTAACAGAAATAATGGAGGGCAACAATTATTATGAACATCCAGACAACGATAGAAATGGATGGAAATAGTTCACATGTTAACCAGATATACAGTGCAGTGTATATGCACAGTTAAAAAATTATGCAATCCTCCATGTTCATATAAGATCACTGAGAAAATCAAGCAAGTAGGAAATGCAGGTGTTTCAGAAGTCTCAGAAGCATTCTTCATACAAAGCAAATGATGTTCAGGCAAACAATATTGAAGATAACTAATACAGTTCAGAATGCACCAACAAAGCAACCTTGGACTGAATTCAATCAAATAACCGATAGATAGATAGAGACCACATAAATAAATCCAAGTCAGAAAACTTATTTAGCATATTACAATATAAAGGAAACTTCAAACAAATTCAAATAAATGGATGCTAACCCTAAGGAAAACCTTTTAAAATGCAACTTACATCCACTGCATTGGTCCCCTTGTCCATCAGATCTACCTTTGTCAAGACTCCAAAAGTTCTCTCTCCTGCAAATAAAGAAAATCAGATTCTACGTTCTTCTAATTCTAAAAATTCTGTAAATTTTTATCTAACATCCATTGCAAGCAACTATGGTCCACAACAGATTCATTGGACTTAACCATAGTTTCAGTTTTATTTCTATGCCTCACCACTCTTTAACCAGAGATATTTAGTTGTTTTTAAGATTACTAGTTTTCTCCTTAATATCATTTTGTTTTACCCTTTACAAAAAATTAATTTTCAAGCTCATACTTATCTTTGGGTTTATTATTATCATATTATGGTATTGACCACGCACGCATCTGTGTACTGATTAAAGTTGATAGTGGCAATTTTTTACCATGTACAGCTTCAAAAATTAGGAAAATGCTTCCCTTCAACCCCTGACTAATATTTGCAGACATTTGAACTCATAAATCAAACTTAAACTTAGAAAAGAGAGCCCACATTGTCTGGAGAAGGGGCCCAAATAAGAGGCCTACAAAAGAAAAATTAGACAGCTACTAACCTAATAAGAACAAAACAGGAGGCACCTCACTTATGGCTATTCAAGTGCCTAGGGAAAACTCCGAAGGCATGGAAATGATGTAGTTTACCTTCCAAGAATCCTAGGGTTTTAGTGGTTTGAAGAGGCATTCAGAGGATATTAAAACTCTGAGAATGTTCAATCCAATCATGGGGTGCAACAGGTGCTTATTTTTAGGATGCTAAGTTCAGAGGAAGATAATGAACTAGACTTTGTCAAAAGCAATCCACCACAAGTAGAATACTGTATTAGACCAAATGTAGCATTTCTTTAGAACTGGTTTTCTCAGAAGTTCTCAGCATGGGTTGATGCAGAGTTCTTCTACCAGTCCAGTAGACAATTACCCTGAAGAAGGGGTTCCACATTACTATTTCAAGTTTGAACAGACTCTGTTAGTGTTATATGTTCAAACTTCAGATCACAGGAGACTAGAGGGGATTGAACGGAACCAACAGCAAACCCAAAATCCGGAGATAAAAAGGAGAAAGTGCACTAAAGAAGTGCACGAGAGCTATTCATAGGTGTGCTAGAGAGAAAAACACCAAATGCACCAAAGAGAGAAAAACAGCCATAGAACAAAAGAACGCCGCACTAGATATGGTGCCTGTAGGCTTAAACACTTGGAAAGCAATGGCTCACAAGATGATTAACAACTGAGAGAGTTCTGGTGTAATTATACACAACTCAAGTACATAGGGCACTTTCCCCAAGGAGGGTTATGGGCCTACATCAAGATGACTAGGTTGGCCTTAACCACAACCTAGTATTAAAATAAATGATGACATTAATGCCTAACCAAATGCATTCATGACACAATATCAGTTGACCATAGCCAAATGTGAGGATTACACCATTCTCAACATTATATTTCTGAAAGCATGACCACCAAAGACTGAAATACTATAGGAATATCCATCACAGTCCTGCCTCATTTCTGCCAATCTTTACAAGATCATTAATAAATAATAATAATAATCTATTTATAGGTCACAGCCAAGCCAGACACCAAATTGGTGTATGAGACCCCTTTGTTTGTGGAACAAGGGACCTGCTCCGCGAAGCGATTTGAGTGCTAAAGTCTACGGAGGTATACACACCCTACCCACCTCTGCATTTGAACCTATGACCTCCAAGGAGTAAACACATGTTCTTAACCATTAGGTCCCCTCAGGTTGTATCTGTGCCTTCTAAGTCATGGATGTCACTAGACAATGTATCTGTGGCTTCTAAGTCGTGGATGTCACAGCAGAAACTTCCTCAATTTCTACCTGACCTAATGACATTTTGTAGAGCTTTCTTTCTCTTTGCCCTTTCTTCTTTCTTTAATGTAGGACCGTTTTCACAGATTCTATCTGTTATCTATTTTATTTTGCATTCTGAGCAACCCAGCACACTCCTGCAGACTATCATCACTGATTGTATTTTATAGTTCCATAAACCTGCCTTTTTGTCATTTGTTGGACTTTAATATTATTATCTTATCTTATCTTACATCTAAATTTTGATCTATTCTTCTCTCCAAGGATGGAAAATAAAATGAGGAAATCTGTTTAAGCTAAATCCTTACTAAATCTAAATGCACACACAAGTTTTAAAGAGAAAGAGTGTGTTACAAATGTAGTTTATGTTGTAATGAGACCCGTCAATAAGGAAAAACCCTAGCTGTTGAGTCCTTCACTCTGTTTTTCTCCCATGGCTGCCACTGGGGGTGAGAGCTCCAGTGCCCTCACTCACCACTTGGTTCAAGCAGCAGCTGCCTTCAACGAGCTTGCAGATGTTGCTGCTGGAAAAGCAAAACCAGCAAGGAATGGTTTCAAACCAAGATTTGTGAAAAGATTGTAGGCTTCCCCTCCTCTACATGAGAAATCAGAATTCCAATAGTAAAGCCCTGATGCTGACTGAAAACACCCCGACAGGGAATTTTAGGGAAGACTGGCCAAGCCCAAAAGCTTTGGAAGCATGATTCAAGCTCCAATGGGAACCCTCTCGTGCAGGGGTTGGTGAGACACATTTACTACAGGAAAGGGTTTATTCTTTTCTCTTTGAGATCAAAAAACACAGAGACAAAGCCTTCAGGGGTGGACCATGGTTCCTGGGAGCTAATGGTCTCTAACTCAACCACTGGTCCCTAAAATTTGATCCACAGTACAAAGTCCCAACAGTGATCCCAGAGAGGAGGCGACTTCCCTCCTCCCATTGATCTGATAGGGCAATGAAACCCTGGGAGAAATAGAAAATATGTTAAAAAAATACATTGACAAATCTAAATTAGACAAGGAATCTAAACATGTGCAAGCAAAGTTACACGAACCATGGGTGCGATCGGAATCGGCAAAAGAATCCGGTGCGGGTGCGGTGCTTGTCCAAAAATTAGGAATCGGGGAATTGGAACCCTAACCCTAATATATATATATATATATATATATATATTTGTTTTTTTATTATTATTTTTCCTAAATCACTAGCTATAGCTATAAATTTGCTGAAATCTGAATTAAATATGAAATATGCTTCAATTCTGTCACCGGAAATGGATCCACTTTTGCCAGAAATGGATCCAATTTAAGGAAACAGATCTGATCCCAAAAACAGAAAAAAACAAAGAATCCAATAAGAATCCGAGATTCCAATTCGAGAAGAATCCGGTGCGGGTACAGGGGGGCTCTAAGGCGAATCCGGTAACTATGTGTGCAAGAGTATTAAAATTGATCTTGGAAAAGGATTCCTGGTGTCCTCAGAAATTCAGATGGGGATTGAGTTCATGTTCAAAAACCAACTACACACAATTCCCTTTCAAGTGCATTTTCTATCACAAATACAGACATTTTGCCAAAAACTACCAAAAAGAAACTCCCCTTGCTCCCGGAGAGCCACACAAGGAAGACGGGGTTTCAAGAAAGTCATAAACAACAAGAAAACGAAGCTGCCACAGCCGCAGATAAAATCCAGCAAGCCACTGAAGATCAAAACGGGTACACTATCCTTGCCACTGAGCATCAGCAAGAGCAAAGAGTATAGAGATAATATATTACATAATAAAAATAATATATTAAATAAACATGTTAATTAATAATAACCCAAAGGTCATAATCTTTCAAACCTCATGACCAATCAATGATATTTATATTGTCAAGGAGAGCTCTTGTAAATCATCATTCATATTATTCAAATACAAAGTATACTGTATTTATCCCTTACAGATATTCTTCCCCTTTCCTATTTGGATTGGATGTTATATCGTTAACAAACATATTGTTTGTAACAGGGATTTCAGAGCCTATCTGATCCTGGCCTTTGGCCACATTTTTTAGAGCAAATCTGAAACCCGGCATTTGGCCATTTCAACAACTTTGGCTTGTGGCCAAATTTTTACAAATTATTATCACAAAACTCTGTTGCAAAATTGAAGAACAAAATCCTAGGCTAAAAATAAACAAAATAAATAACAATCGTGGGAATATTCTGCAAGAAATAAATAATAAATAAACAATGATCAACCATGTTGAGTTGCAGCCAGCAATCTTACTTGGATGTTCGACAATCAAACATATGAAGACATATTTCCGAATCAGAAAAGTGCATGACTGGGTGCACTGGAGGTTTGAATATGCTGATAGGTCTCTTAGGATCAGTGTTATAGGAACCAGTGGAACCGGCCGGACCGGTTTTGGACCAAAACAGGTCCGAATCGCTGATTCAGACCAGTCTAGGCTAGTTCCGTATAGGAACCTGCTGGTTCGGTACTGAACCGGTCTTTAGGCACCTAACCGACCACTTTCATACAGGTCCATACCGCAGGACTAGGGACTTATGGATTTCAATTTTTTTTTAACACTAAATTGAGGGAGGGGTTGACCGTTGCTTAATACCTAACCCTGGGACTTTCTAAAACCTAGTAACTAATGGTAATATTAAATTCTTAAAGTAAAAATGACATTCTCCTTTATCTTTCATTTTCATCCTTGACATTCTCCTTCATCTTTCATTGACATTCTCCTTTATCATTCATTTTCATCCTTGACATTCTCCTTTATCTTTCATTTTCATACTTTTACTTAAATTTTTAACATTACCATTAATTGTTTCAGGATGTTTGAGAGTGGTTCCAACCTCATTGGACCTGTCACCTCATATGGAAAAAGTAGAATTTTAGGTCTCATTCAAAATTCAGCAGACTTAACGGTTTTCAGGATTTCAAGATTGGCAGGACTGCAACGTTTCCACAGGATTCTATCATGTACGCGGATATGGAACTGGCATTTAATCAAGAGCACCAAGCCCTCTATGTACCTCGATGTTGGCGGCATTGATTGTTGAACTCTTCTATCATTACCATAGCAAAAATATACCCTTCACTCAAGTAAAATCACTTATGAGGATCCTAATATAGGGAATGATTTTGATGATATGTAATTATTTGTTGTAGCATGATTTTTTTGGACTCTAGGGGCCATTTAGAGCCCCTTTGTTGATGCATATTGATTCAGATAATGACTGTACTCGGTGCTGTTTTGGTTATATGCACCCTCACTTGCTATATACATGAGAAACTTTGCATATTTGTGTATAATGATTTGAATTCATATGGATGAACATGAATATATATATATATATATATGTGTGTGTGTCTTTTTCAAAAATTGAATATTTTATGTATTTTTGGATCGACCAGTTTTTTCAGGTTCTGGTCCGGTTCACATTTTTGGGGTCAACCAGTTTGATGACTGGTCCGGTTCACATTTTTGGGGTCAACCAGTTCGATGACTGGTCCGGTTCTGATAACATTGCTTAAGATTGACTAGTTACATGGCTGGCTTCATTCGTTTTTTGAATTGGTTGATTGGTCATGAGTTCTGTAGGTCAGGGTAAGGTAGCTATTCAATTAAGTGTGGCGAACTGTTTGACTGTTTGAATTCGTATGACTGGCATCAAGGCCACAGCAATAAAAGGGACCAAAAGCAAAAGGAAAAGCAATGGAGGTACTCCGTACCATCTAGCATTAACATAGGTTGATAGATCCAATCCCATTTTGGTTGGATGTTTCAGTTCTAGGATAGAATCTAGGTCTTGAGTCAGTGATTTACTTTGAGTTTCTAGCTTTCAATTTGTTCAAGTTTATTTACTTTCACAAAGTTGACTCTGCTTTCTGTGGGTAGTGGTTTTCAATTTTCTAAAAGTTAGGTTTGTTTTCTGACAAGGTGGATTTGAATTTGAGTCAAAATAAGTGTCTTCAAACACCATAGGTCACTAGGACTAATCTTTCATGAGAATCCTTCTACATGTCTAAGGTCTATTTCTACATAGAAGAGTGTTCACCTGAAGTACACAATGACAATTTTTATGTGCATTTTGAGTCTCATAGTTCGGAAGATGTATCATGAGTTGGGGGGAGTCAAGTTCCATAGGGTCACGTCTAGGGGGAGTTATTTCAGTCATTGCCATGTTCCCAAGTGTTTGTTTGCAAGTCTTTATCAGCATCCAAAGTTCTGAGTTTCTCAAATCCCACAGGCAAATCCTTTCCCCAAATGGAACCACTATTAACAACGAATTTCGCCATGCAACTTCAAACATTAAGCTTCAATGTGTTCCTAAGTACATCTTCTTGGTTCCAGGGATCGAGGTCAAGCTGAACTTTTTTTCCAGAGTTTATCAGAGTGACACTGGAGGATGCCATATTCAATGCATCAATTCACACTCAACCACTACAGGGTGCAACATTTTGCTCAAGCTCAACAACCTTCTCATGTAGGCATGTAACATGTTGTACTTAGAGCATTCATGGGAAGGAGAAGGCCTCGAAAGGGCAACTTCATGACTACAATACTTGCTATTTTTGAACTTTCTATTTTTGGAATTCCTATGATATTCCCAGATAACCTTTTCAGAGATATATATATGGTTCAGTTTTGGTGAAGATCAGAGGACATGGAAAATCGGGGTTTCTACTTTTTGCTTTTTGCTTTTTTTCTAAGAACAGCATCGAGATCGCCCCTTTAGCATAAGAAACCAAAGTCCCTGCATTTTTCATTTTTCTTTTCACGAGAACAGCAACAAGGGTGCACCCAATTTATGGATGTCATCCGATTGGAGCTGCAACATACATAAATATGTATGGGGGATAATAAAAAATTAATATTAATAATACTAATTAATCATAATAAACAATTAAATCACCAAAGGGTCACACCCCTTCACATTCATGACTAGGTGTATATATATACCATCACAAGATTCTAAACCATCATTCATTCATTTATTCAATATACATTTTATACAAAATTAGTGCAATTTGGGTATTATCCATTCTCGGTTCTTACATTGGTATCAGAGCCTAACCTAGGCTGAAATCATGGTGTCCCTAGCATGAGCACCAATCTGCACATCCTCTAGTACCCATTGTTCCATACACCATACAGTAGTCATATGTACATCCTCCCACTGCCTTTCTTCCGTATGCTAAGTTCAATGTCATCAAGGCAGTGATGACACTCAAGCAAAATAAACCAAATGTGGCACCCAAACTGCTTGCTTTCCTCACTTAAAAAATGGATGCAACTCTGATTTGAAATTGCAAGGTAATCTTATAGGAAACTTGATATTGCCACCCTCTATCTAATTATAGAAGTTGCTCATGCTAAGATAGTAAGATCTAAGAGGGTGAGAGCAGGGTGCAATGGGCCCAATCATAGAAACCTCGAACTCTACAGACTAAACGCGGCAGTCAGTTTAACTCACAAAGGACCAGAATGCACAACCATAAGGGGAATAGTCTACTCGTTCTCATTTCTCAAAATTGAAATACATGTACAGAAATACAATCATGCCACATTGCTCTGCTCTAGATCTCAGCCTACTCTCTATGACTCTAACTTCTAACTCTCGATACTGGCTAAGGACACACTAACCTAACTCAAATGACAATAGTCTCATTTATTCCCTTTGTTGGCTCACTAACCAACTTTCCTAAACTCTTCATCTACCTCTTGCATCTCTTACTGTCCAATTTGGCGCTTCACCTTCATTTGGAAATCTTTAGATCTATTCATGCTGCTTCAACTTCCATTGAAATTGTTCGATGTCCACTATGACCCTTCGGCTTCCTTTCATGCTTTAGATTTGCACTAATAGTTTCTCCTACCACAAGTCTTCAACATCCATTGCAGCACTCACTGTCATGCATCTAAACCACTCCCGGTGTGCCTAACTCCTTTCCTATGCTCTCTTTTTTCTTCCCACGCTCGCCATGCTTTATCACACTCACTCATCACGCTCACCATGTGCATTCTATGTCTCGATTCTCGAATGCTCCTCCTGCATTCTGAATGAAATTATAACTTTGTAAGCACTCTTGCTTTGCCTATCACACATTTTGCATCTCTGTGACTCTGCCCCGCATGCTCCTACTGCATTCTGAATGAATTAGAATTCTGTAAGCTCTCTTACATTGTATGTCACACACTTCTTATCTCTGTGCCTGACCTGAGCACTACAATTTTTCCCTTTCATACCCATGCTTCAATTCCTGTTTCATAGTCCAAATCTTCTTCCAGCTCCTATTTCAGACAGTCTTATATCTGGAGTTTCCTCCATTTGGCCTCAAATGTTAAGGGAGGGTAGCTCTAGCAGACCCTAGTATACTTGCATTATTTGTATTTTGGACTCTGGATCCACTCTCACTGTACATTTTCTTTTCAAATCTAGTCTCCACTATCAGTGTTCAGTCTTTATGTCTTTGCTTAGATTAGTATTTTACATTCTGCATCTTGCTTTATATAGGAACCCCTTTTGCGCTCCCACATTGTATTTGCACTTGTATACTCACTGACTCAGCAATTCCATTAACCTATATTTGTGGTCATATGTTGGACATTAATAAAATTATGTTTGTCTCGTCTTATTTACGTATTCTTCTCCATATAAAGGAAAGTCCAGTCTCCCGTACATATAGCAAGACATGGGCCTTCAAACACTATAGTTCCCAGTAAACAACACTACAGAGTCAAGCCAGATGGCAAAGGTTCTCAAGAAAAAAATTGTAATAATCACAAGTTCCTTGGTCTAATAAAGAGCGTCTTACACAAAAGAAGACAAAGGCCTACACACTTGATACTGAGCAAATTAGTGAATAAGAAGATCAGTCAAGAGTAGTCCGCAAAATCAACACTCTAAATCTGAAAATCACAACCAATCATCATTGCTACAAAGCAGACATCCACTAATAATGAAGCCCTATTCACAGAGAACTACCAAATTAAGGAACGATTATGAGATGCATCTTCAATAACGGCAATATGATAAATTTGGTCTCCCGTCCAACACTAAGCTAGTTGGCCCCAATGGCATTTGATAATAAGCCAATCCAGTTAAAAGAAATGCCTCACATGTATCAACCGCCCATCACCTATGTGGCTGACATCTCTATCTCCAACCAAACTACACAAGACCACTGGGAATACATAATTAGCCTCTTTAAACTAATATTCTAGGTCAAGTCATAGATTGGGAGATCAACGCATCACCAGAGTCACCACATAAGCAAGGAAGACTTCCAAACTTAATCAACACCTCCTACGGTCTAATGATCTACTTAATAGGATCATCCAAAAATTAACACAGTTTCTCTAAGTGAGGAAATTATGAGCATTATTGAGCCATTTTATGCTCATATTTTGTAAATACAAAAGTGTTTGTGTGTGATTTCATCTTGTAGTAAGAGGGTAATTCCATACTATACTAACATCTCATCTTTAACACAATTTGTTCTTTAGTTTCTATCCTTTAGCATGTTCAACTAGATTTGTAACTCCTATTTAAGAATTCAATGTAGAAATTATCTGAGGTCCTATGAGGCTGCCATCTAAGGTCTGTCCTTGACCTTAGTATGGCTCTAAGTTTCAACTGTATGGCTGTCTTCTTTTGCTGTTTTAGGACAGCAAACAGTCATCCCACTTTCTG